>JACJUY010002247.1:15890-91551 GCA_014220935.1 Platorchestia sp. MABIK | reverse complement strand
TCTAAGCATATGGTGTGAGGATATAGTTCTTGTACATAGATTCCCCGTTCCCTTAATTTCAAACTCATTGGCGCTTTCCTCCTTCCTCCAACGGGACCACGTTTGTTATAGATACGGAAGCATTAACTAACTTATAATTAAATAGAATCTAATATTTTCTGAAAAATGATTTTCAAAGAGCACTTCTGAAACTTGAATTTATTGTAATTACCAGAGATGTCATTCTCCATTGTCGCTATTGAATGAAGCCATGAGCAGCAACGATATTGATGTAAAAACAAAACTAAGCTTATGTCCAACATCGACAATTTAATCTTGAAGAACGAAATGTGAAAAAAATTGGTCGAGCCGATTTTAAAGCGCTCATAATAACTTGAACAATCAACGAATGCATGTAGCAATGCTTTAGGGAATAAAATGTTCTGATTTTCATTAATATATCGTATCTCTACCGGAGTCGCAAAACGCTTATAAGAACTGAAACCAAAAGAAAACGAAAATTACAATTAGAAACGAATGTTTGAAAAATTCCAGTTAGTTAAGAGGATTAATGTAATGAAAATAAAATTTCAGTGCATAATACTGAGAAGAATACCAATCGCCGTTTGTCTATATTCGAATCGCATTATTCATTGTGGTGAGGTAGGATAGCAGATGCCTAAATTTTAAAACAATTTGAATGAGTTATTGAGGAGCTAGCGGGCCTAAGTTACTGCCTCCAATACTACTACTACTATGTCATCATTGCATCATTACGAAAAATTGCCTTTTGTCGTCATACCTAATAATAGCCGTTGTGTGTTTACTTATAAATTTATTAATTTCTTTGTTTGGTGTACGATCCTTGAGAAACATAAGATGTAGATTCATTTGTTTGGTATCCGTTACGCTTTCATCTGAGTTTGCGGTATCATGGATACCGAATTCCTCAGTGTAATTAAAAGATGACCTCTACATGCATTGATATGATTGACATTTTATCAGGATAGGTTCGGTTATAATAAGATAGGAGTTTACCAGTGACCACTGAAACTAATACACAGAAGGTTATTCCTGATGAAATAGGCTCACTAAACTAGCCAGAAAGGACTGATGAAAGGTGAATAATCTACCGAGGGGTTAGGATTTGTTGGGTTAGGATAGATTACGTCAGCATGGGTTAGGTAATTTTTTTCACGATTCCACCTAGCTTAACGATGACATTGTCCGTAAAATTTCCACGGGTCCTGCTACAACCTAATAATACCACTGATTTCTTTGTTTGGAGTCCGCTTCTTCCATTTCTCTGTCACGCTCATAAGGATAGTTATAATCATCGTATCTTTTATACGAGTTCCACCAGTGCACAGGTACAAAAAATGTTTTTTATCACGGGTACTGCTAGGATGGATATATTTGTTAGTCATCCACATCTGGAAAATTCGTTCAAGAAAGGCATTGAATCCCGTCATTTTTGGCGGGCCGTGCACACTAGTTTATAATAATATCCCCAATACAATAACAAACAGTTGTTGCTTGCTTGGTCCGGCTATCTAGCTGTCGCGCTCTGGATGCTTAATGACTGTCTCTGTGATACGAGTTTCACCAATGCACAAGTAAAAGAATATTTCGATCGCAGGTACTATTAGGACGGATATATTTATTTCTCACCCAGATGATATATTTAATCTGTGCGCCAGAAAATATCGAATCCCGTCATTCTTGACAGGCCGTGTGCTCTAGTTATTAAAAAATCTGATCGCAGTGGCCACGAAATAAAAGGTTTGTATTTACTCCTGATGACTTGTCTCAAGTGTGCGCTGGTGCATAGAATTGCGGGCAGTTGTGCACACACCGGAGATAAACAGTTATCAAAGTACCCAGAACTACACACATGAGAAGTGATATTGAGTATTTCATTTAAATGGTGTTTGACTAGACCCATTATTCTTGTTATAAAATTAATGTTCTTAAAGGAGATTACTTGCTGCTGTTCGCTGACGCCGGATATTTGAGCAATAAAATTCGTTGTAGAGGTACAGCCCGTAGCAAAAATTCTCATGCTACCTGCTACTCTGTACGCGCTCTTTTTGGGTCAAACTCCCTGAATTTTAGACTTTCTGGATTTTTTTTAATTTTGGCCAGAATAAAGCAACGAGTGGAGTTGCCAGGTCTACAGAAGAGCTTTTGTCATCAGCCGTACAGTTTTAACTACTTGAAATTATTAGAAAATACGGCTCTGATTTGTGAGTATTTTTGCTTTAGACAGGACAGGTGCCGGTGTAACACCCTCCAGCTGTTAGCAAGGGAGGGACATTAATACCCATTTTAGTTAGTGAGGCCTCCATCTCAGAGTAACGTTCTTCATCGAAGTTAGCAAATAGAAACGTGGACTGTTAACATTTTCTCCCTGATATTTGCACACATTTGCGATACGAAGCTGTGCTTTAAAAACCGCCATGATCTGACGAGAGAGGGCTCTCTCCCTCGCATGAAAGTCCTACCCCGCACTGCAGGACGCAGAGGCTTGCATTGAACGACCGCTGACAAGGTCTTGAACTGCGTAATGTATAGTCGGTGCGAGCTGTATGAAAGGGCCCTCTGAGGGTCGCCTTCAGACCGCCGCTCCGTAACTGCAGAGCTGTTGCCACCTAACCCGACGCCCTGCCGAGCCGTGCGCTAAAGGCTCGCTGCAGCAACTATGTGGTGTGGAATTTTTGGTCGCTCTTGCGTTGATTGGTACCTGATATCAAATTTCATGCTTATCTCGTGAATCTTTTAATCCGTCTTGCATTGATTAGTATCTGATCCTTGTTCACATGCTTACCTCGTAGTTGTTTTAATCCGTCTTACAGTGATCGGTACCTGATACCAAATTCCATGCTTATCTTGTGGTTCTTTTAATCCGTCTAAACTATTTCTAAGCAACGTACTTTACTAACTTGCTTTTTATGGTCGTTTTCAAATAGGCCTCGGTACCTGATGCAAAATTTCCTGCTTATCTCGTATTTCTTTTATTCCGTCTTATTGATTGGTTCCTGATGCAAAAATTATCACTCTGGTCGAGCTTCTACGTGGTCAAGAAATGGATATGTCTTTTCTCGCTTGCAATCGATCTACAATCCACACTGCAATCCACGCATCCACACAGTTAGAAATGCGCCCATATTTTGTTTTGTCCCTCTAACGCTGATTGGCACCTGATACCAAATTCCATGCTTATCGCGCAGGTTGAGCTTCCTCTAGAGAAATAAATATGTATGCATTTTCTCGTGTGAAGCGGATCAATAATCCATGCAAGTGTGTGACGCAGTTTGTCATTTGAAATTGAATTTTATGCGCATCACTCAGGTAGTGCTGCTGTCCAAATTTGGATTTTCTCATGCAAGGGTGGGTCGACCATCCACGCCTGCTGCTATAATTGAGCTCATACGCATAATTACGACAAGGTTGGTAGGATACAGCGTAACTTTTTTATCCTCTCACACCAGTAGAAAAGATTAGTTCTTGTGGACTTTACTTTATATCTTTCGATGCTCTGATAACAGGTCGATGCTTGTATGCTATTTCCTTGGTAGTTTTCTAAATTTTACATCCCAGGTTTTTAGACAATTTTAACACGACAAAAAATACGCATTTGTAATCTAAATTTTTGTACGTCCAGGAAAATGAGTGATATTTCTTCCAGTTATAATTGCACTCCCACGCTCATCAGGGAAACACTACGGCAGTGTATTTCGGGCTTATGAAATCTCACCTTTTCACTGTTCCATTTCTTTGAATTTCAAGTCATTATTGAAACTACTATAATAAGTTGATATAGCATTCCCTCCATTGTTATTTCAATACCATTTTATATTCACAGCTTTAATGTCAACACCGAACGTGAAGTACACATGAGAGCAAAATATCACCTCAGAGCACTTCAAATGAGAGTGTGTGTAATGAAGCCAACTCGTCCGTAGGTTCTTCCTGCACCTTCTTTTTTCACTACTCGATAACCATCATCGGAATTCGCAGGCAGAAGACGACGCACATCTTATGTAGGCTGACGCACTAACTTGGTTTACAGTAAGGGGTCATAACGCAAAACTCATAATCAGTCATTTCGTAACATAGTTACGTAACATGCGGACTGGTCTTTGGTAATTCAGATTTAGTATTGTTCAGAAACAAGACTCCCTACTTATGGCGCAGTAACATAGATACATAACATAAACACCTATATTTTGCGTTTGATCCTGCATTATTTTATGGGAACTATCCTGCCTACTTTTGGCGTAGTATCATAGATACATTACACGAAGACTTGTATTTGGTGTTTACCCTGTACGGGAAGTAGGCTGTCTTTTTTTAGCGCAGAAGCATAGATACGTAACATAATTATTTTTTTGTGTTTGACCTCGTATTATTGCTCGGGAACAAACTCTGCTTGTGGGGCAGTAACGTAGATACGTAACACGAAGACCAGTTTTCAGTGTTTGACCGTACACAATGTGCACGAGCACAAGACTTCCTGCCGCTAGTGTGGTACTATCTCGCTGCCCTCATCGGGCTGAGGAGAACGCTTGCGCCCACTGCTGACGCACGGCCACGCCACCTCATGCATATTCTCGAGCTCACATGTCGCGATTACAGCGTTTCTTGGGCGTCGACGTCACGCTTGCGAGGCAGCGGTTCTCGCTCAGGTTGCCATGGTCCCCTAAGCCTACTGGCGGTTGTTTCGGGGACGGGCAGATCGATGGGGGTTTGAAACCTCGCTTCAGTAACAGGATCACCTGATTGGCTTTTGGGCGTACTTGAACTTCTCAAAATAGAATTAAACCATAATCACGACTCAGCATCTGTCAACCCTGCAGATTTACCAGCTACTGAGTGGCCTGTGTGGTTGAATTTTATTTTCAAAAACCCAACGTTGAGGATTAGCAAGAAACCCTTTTAACCCTATTTAGGGACAAAAGTTACGATTGTAGTACTCGGAGTGCTTAGCAATCTGTTAATGGCATGTTGAACTGTGCAGTAAATGTTGCAGGCGTTGAATGAGCTTGTTAATCCCAGGCCTATTTGAATACGACCATCAAGAGCACATTAGTAAAGTACGTTTCTTACAAATAGTTCAGATTATAAGCAAATGAATCTAGTGCTCCCTCCAATTTTCGTTCTTTTATTAACGATTTCGAACACGAGTTTTCTCAGGTTCCTTTTTCCACGGAAATTTAGTTATCGATTTCTGGGTAACTTCAGTTGTGTTCACTCGTGTTCCAAGCAGTATACCCAAATGCGCACCGAGATAAATTCAGGAAGCCCCAGTTATTGGTTTATTTCTCAGTGCCGCCGAGCTCCTCGCATGCGCTGCTACCTTAACATCGCGCTGTTTCCTGCGACCCAGATCCTTTCCTTTCTACCTCATGACTTAATCTACGTTTCCAATTAAAGGCAGGAGGGTACACAGCCGTTCGATCCACCCTCCGCAGCCCTGCGCCGAGTCCCTAGGCAAGAAGTCGCTCGGCTCCCAATAGCGCACCAAAGACCTCAGAGCCGCAATCAGCTAATGACGGACAACCGAAGGTCGTCCGGCTCTTCTCATTGAAGTCTCTGTGTCGTGAGCTCAGATCCTGTCTAATTAGAGGTCCCAACGCCAGCTTAGAACCCTTTCCACCGCTGCAATATCTCCCTCTCTCCCTCTCTCTCATCCTCGTTATACGCAAAGTCTTTCTCTCAATTCGTAGTATTTATAGCCAAGTGCTAATCTTCACCGAAGTCTGCGAGAGGCTCGAATTTTTCACCTACGCTAGGTTGTATTTATTAGAAATGATTACCTTGAATTATCTCAAAGAATTTTAATTTTGGGATATCATGGCTACTAAATGTTCATCATCTGACTGATGCACTAGGAAATATTATTTTTGAATGTGAAGTATATGTTAAAACATCTGAGGTGGGTTAATTCTTCTTTACTTGGTTAAACTAGTGGTCGCTGCTCGAACGAAGTGTAGGCAAGTTACATTAAGTTTACAATTTTTAACACTAAGCACACAGTGCAGTTGCAGAATTTTTGGCTAATTCATTAACTTGCTCAGTTCTGGTCGCGTTAAGAAGTTCATTGTAGAAAGATACATCGTCTGTTGCCTAAATAGATGTCGCTTACGAAACAGAGTGATCCATATGTAGCAATCTTTCTTCTTCAGAGAAAGATCTTTCTATCATCTACTGCGTAACTGATCAGAAGCTCGGAACTTCAATGAATATATTTCATTGCTACACCTACGAGTACCTTGCGACCAAATTTCTGCATTTCAGTTATAACCTCTAGGTTTCTTTATATCAATACCACATAGATTGGTGAATAATCAGCCCCTAAGATTGCAGCATAGGAGTCACACATACGATGTTCCTCTAACTTTAATATCAGCTGAAGCAGTATACTGTGCGAGCGCTCACTCACAAAAACAACACACATCATCACTACAGAGTTACATATTGTGTGTTGATATAACCCAATGTATGCGATGCATGTTGTGAGGAGTAACTGATGTGGGCCAGAGGCAGCGTAGGTTGTAGCTGATGAGAGCGGCGGGTAAAATGACAGCAATTCTTGATGTGTGAAGGGAAAATAGCGAGCAATCTGCTATAGTAGGAGTCGGATAATATTTAACTAAAAAATGGTCAGTATGTTGTAGCCGATGAGAGCGATGAACATTGTATGTCGGCGTGAGTAAAAAAAGTGGCAAACATCAAGTTCATGAGAGTAAAAGTAATTCTGCTCGTGAATTAATGTTGATGAGAGCGACGTACGCAGAGATTATTCTTATCAACAGGTGCAGATTGCAGCTAATGAGGGTACTGTCTACCGAAATTACTGCTAATGATGGTAGTACTTAACACATTTTTGCTAATGCGGCGCTGTCCCCCAAAAGTAATTGCTGATGCTGGTAGTATCCATCACAGTTTCCGCTTGTAGCCGTGTGTGCAGCGGACCTGACTCCGTGCGGGGAGACCCGGGTTCGAGTCTCGGCGCTGTTGGCGATTTTCTCTGTTGGGTATAGGAGAAAAATTCTTAGCACAATACCCCACTCTACCCAGGTGTCTGAAATGGGTACCGGTCTTCGACCGGGGGAAAGCGTCATGGCGTCCTGGTGTTAGTTATAAGGCATTTGAAAAACCAATGTAAAAGGTGATATGTTTCATGCTTCAATTGGAAATAAAGCATCCGTAGATGCCGATGTTTGCTTGTTTTGTGCGAGCGCTGTCCCCCGAAACTTGATATGTTCTATGAAGTTGGAGCTCATCGAACGATATTGATAATGAAAGCCGTTTTTGTCGTACGTTTTTTTAACGAGAGTAGCACAATTTTCAAGAATGTATCCAATGTGAGTGCTGATAGAAAGTAGGCGCTAATTAGTGTGATGGTCACCGAACTTGATGATAATGAGGGTTGCACTCACAGTAGTTTGTTGCTAATGAGAGCTATGCGCTTCGGAATTTTAGCTTATGCAAGCTGAATGTTCTTGTAAAAAAGTATTGCTCATGAGGGTGTTTTCCCCATCACATTGTTGCTTATGAAACCACACATCGCAGAAAATTTTCAATGTGAATGGTTTCCATCATAAGCTATTGCTAATGAGAGCGATGCGCATCGCAGGTAACTTTTAAAGAGACTCCTCATCGGCAGTGGCTGCTAATGAGATTTCCCTTCTTAAGTTGCAGCTAATGAGAGCGTGCACATCTTGAGCTCCTGCTCATGAGAGAGATGCAAATGAGAGCGATGAGCATCGTAAGTTGCTGCTAATGAGAACAGTGCACATTGCATGGGTTGCTTCACTTCACCTCGCTGGACTCGAAAGACCGCATCTATAATTATGCCGCCAATAATTCCCATTTGTTGAGCACGCTCGCTAATTCACTCATTATAACACCCCTTTCTTTATCATCCCTACATTCTTCTAGGCACTAAACACGTCATAAATTAAGCTACCCACTCATCCAACTGCCTCAAATGATCTAAGTCTCAACTCGTTACCCGCAAAAAAAGCATAAAGTCGGAATAATAATAGCCTTAAAATATGGCGGTCGCGGCAGACAGGTCGTAACCTGAAGCTCGAGCTACACAAAATAAACCCTTGGGGTCTTCCTACAAAGAGGCCAGTTTGCCTGGCTCGCTGCCCGCCCGCCACTTTCCACAAAGAATTTAGCCGAAAGTTCTCAATAAAAGGAGGAGGTAGAATTGACCGGCTCTGTATGTTATTGGCATTGTCTGTGCGGTACCTGTTGACCGCTCATGATTAAATGAGCTCCTACTCCCGCTGATAAATGGATTGATGCGTTATTGAAGCCGAGCTACTGCCAGAACGATGCGCTGCTGGGGGTGGGGCCGTGGTCGGGTCTCCAAGACCGCTTCCAGTGTAAGCTTCCAGCCAGCATGACTAGTCGCATCTGTTATAGGGTTAGTGCATTGTGGATATTGCACGGAATTTCAAGTTACGACACATCTTAAAATTTGACAGTTGTTACTGTAGAACATGACTTGCAGTATGATGAACTGTTCCCCCATAAGTGATATTTTTATTGTCAACTGTTGTAATATGAAGGAGTTGTGGATACAACGAATTGTTGTAGCATAGGTGAATTTTTTATTCGAACTTTTCTTTGTAAAGGAATTTTTGGGTAATACAAACTACTGCGCTCGTGTGAAATTTGGACAACCTAAATCGTTGTACCTGAATTTAGGAAAGCCCGGAGTGTAGCAGTGCGAACATGTTTAAATATTCCGAACTGTTGCCAGATACATACAGGGGACAGTTTTTTGTCGTATTTCTTGTACGTTGAAGGTAATCTGAAGCTTCAATTTTAACTATATGGAGAAAGCATTACTGTTGCAATGTCTGTTATCGTCTTCTGCGGGAAGCTATATATTTTCTTTCGACAATTTATGGTGGATTATGATTTGAGTTTCAAAACCATCTGAAGCATTGCGTTACAACCTGAAGAATCCCGAATTCCGGCTTTGAATTTGGGAAGGTTGAACTGGAGTAGGTAGTTCAATTCACTGCAATCTTACGCTCAGTTGTCTGAAATGCGCTTCCGGGACACTTCTGAAGTTTCTTTCTCCTTCAAAGTGGAAAGGGCAAAATTGAAGAGAAGTACAGGTCAACAGGAGCGTTGCTTAGGAAACCGAGTGCTCGGAATAGATGCAGGACGACACACAAAACGACCTGCTACGTGTCACAAAATAAATGATATGTATTCTTACAACGTATGCATGACACCACATGAATTTCCAATGTGTTTCATGGCATTTTGACGACATAAATCACTTCTATGAGGATTTTAGCTATAACTTTTTTTTAATCTGGTTCTTGTGCGTTTCACTAAATGACAAAAGATTGCTTGTTAAATAACAAATATGGGACGTTGAAGACATGGCGTATTAAAAATTGTGGTCTACTTGATTTTTAAATATCTACCTCCAAGTGCAGAAACTTCCGTTTGTGTAAATGTTTGCTTGAGTGTCATGTGTTCGTTTGAATTTGAAGAGCATGATGGGTGTTAGTGCCTCCTATTAATTTTGCAGTCTAGCAACAGTGACTTCTGATCTTCTGATAGCGCATCCGTGCACGACTTCTTGAAAATTGTTAATTTTCTGTGTGGAATCGAACTGAACGCCTGTGTTTCCTTGGTTAGATCGAGAGAAGTGAGTAGTAAGAAAACATTTCAATGCTGTCTCGTGACACCAACAAAGTGTCTATTCACAATAATTAGTTGTGAATTTACTTTTAATGTTTATTCAAAGTATGGTCTCAGTTTGAAAAGAAAAAAGGACTCGAGCTTAAAACAATATTACCCAAATTAAGGAGCGAGCTCTTCGTTATTTTCTCATTTGGCAAATAAAATAAAGGTTCCACACCGACCACAGGATCTTGTGGTGGCGCAATGTTCTTCATCTGCGTGCACACAGCATTTTTTAATAGCAAAAAACTCAAGATTCCAGATGGCAGCTGGCGTAAAAAAGTTCTCCGGTCGCTTACAAGGCTATTTATCGTCTCTTTTGTCCCTGTACATTTTTGTGTATATTCCTGCGCACTAAATTGTTACTGAAGAGTTGAGATAATATATATTTTTGGAATTGATGGATGCTGATTCTAATGAAAACGATGAATTACGATGAGTTTGTTTTTGCCATTGTCAGTAACTTCGTTCTTCGTCTTCCTTCGTGTTATTTAACGCTCAAATCTTTCAACAGCGTTAATAAATTAAACTTAAAAGTTGAATTTTAGGCGTGCTATAGATAGTTATGAAACGTAATCATAAAAATACGCCAAGAAGTCAAACGTTTTAAACTTGTGCTGAGATAGTAAACTCGTCACTCACATGCGCTCATTAAAATCTGATGTTGTTGCTCAAATGCGTTGAAATTGAATGGTGTTGTCTTTAAATGAGCTTAAATAGGCTGATGCTGCCTTTAAATGTGATAAAATAGGCTGATGCTGCCTTCCAAATGCACTAAAATACTCTGATGTTGCCTTTCAAAGGAGATAATATAGGTTGATGTTGTTTATTATTGAGATAAAATAGGCTGTTTTTTAAATGCGTTAAAATAGACTTATGTCTTTCAAATGCGATTAAATCGTCTGAAGTTGCCTTTCAAATGCAATAAAATAGTCTCATATTGTCTTTCAGTGCGCTAAAATAGTCTAATATTATCTTTCAAATGCACAAAAGTAGTCCATCGTGGCATCGAGACTGGAGATAGCTACTGGAGACGGCTTTCATTTCTGACGTTTCCCGTGACTATTCCAAGAACTGAAAACGTTGTGGCTGAAATAAAAAAGTATCACCTCGGCTAGAGAATCAGTTAAAGCGTGCAGGTGTTGCTCGGAACTGCTTCAATTGGCTCGATAAAACTCAATGATGCGAGCGACCTCCGCCCAGGCTCGGCCCAGTGCCGACACTTTACGAGCGCTTGCGACGTTCTTTGTGGCCGAATTTGCAAGTTAAGGAAAAGAAGTTAAGAATGAAGCGCAATTGCCTGGAAATCTTATCGCATGATAAGCGGGATGTGTCGAGCACGGGGAAGAGGGGAGTCTCTTATAGGGGCTCCTTAATGTCGGCCCAATAATAATTACGGCGGCGTGCAGCAGGAGAAATGCATGCTGAGTGTTAATACGCCTCTCTCAGCCGCGCAGTGCGTATTGGCTTCTCTCGTGTTCCATCTGGTGCCAGTTTTGAGGGATCTTTAAAGTAACGTCATTTTGAAACATTCAAAATTTCTAATAAATTAGGTTTTCCAAATGGTGTCCATGCGAACATATTCCTTGCCGAACGAAATATAACAATAATACTTCAGATGTTATTATTTACATATTTTTGGGGAGTGAATCGCAAATAAATTCTCCATGGCTCCAGTTTAAGACGCAAAAAAAGTCATCATCCCTAGTCTCAAAACTGTAACTTTAAAGTATACATTTTCTTGAACATTGTTGAGCGAACTCTGAGGTAAATTATTTAAGAGGTAAACTGACCCACAATATTGCCATCATCATAGTGCTGAGCAATTTTGCTGTGGCCTAATGATATTTTAATTCTAAGGAGTGAAATTCATGATGGTTCCAGCGTTCAACAAGAGCCTTCACTCTAGGGTACCTGCGTGTACCTGCTCTAGAGGTAAAGTTCGACACAACCTTCTGATGTGGAGGAACTGTGTGGCAACGCCAGTTTACCAGTCCTCAAACTGAACGCTCGTCGAGTTCAGTCTGTTGACCAGTTAATAAAACAGTGCATTAAAAATGGACCTTCATTCCAAAATTAAATTGTACGACCACATTCCATCAAGTTTTCAAATTTAGTAACAAGTGAATTATTCTCACGTCATCTGACAGAAAAGCGCAAGAAAACTCAACCAAATGTTGACATCAGAGGCTGATGAGTCGGTTGAGGGGCTATATGCCATTTCTTTATAATTTTTCAATCTGGAATTTTCATCTGCTTAGTATGAGAGTATAATACGTATATTAGGCAATGATAAGTTCCTACAATGGTCTAAACGGTTGCGCGGATCATTAGTAGCGCTCGAGCACTCTTGTACGAAGCAGTTAAGACTAAAATAAACTGAATTATTGCCGAGCAACAAAAGTGCCTTAAGTATTTCCCGAAACCAATTCCACACGCTACAAATTTTCAAATCAAATAATTATGCTCAGCACGACTTCCCAGAGTTTTCCTGGATAGATAATTTAGGAGCGTGAAGTATGTAATTTTATTCCATCATTTCATATGCTTTTCGATGACCGTAGAAATACGAGATTAAAAGAAATGACAAAGTTAACAGTCATTTGAGAACAGAACGACTTTGACCCTCAGACACTCGATGTGCCCAGGTTTAGCGTCAAATTTGGCATCACTCCTATCTCCAAGAACTCGATGTGCCCAAATTTGGCATCACTCTCATCCCAAGAACCCGATGTGCCCAAATTTGGCATCACTCTCATCCCAAGAACCCGATGTGCCCAAATTTGGCATCACTCCTATCTCCAAGAACCCGATGTGCCCAAATTTGACATCACTCCCATCTCCAAGAACCCGATGTGCCCAAATTTGACATTACTCTTATCCCAAGAACCCGAAGTGCCCAAATTTGGCCTCACTCGTATTCCCAGGAATACGATGTGCCAGGTTTGGCACCACTCCGACCCTCAGGTTCAACACACACCAGAGATCAAGTTCAAGAAATTGAAGCGACGTTGAGTTGAGAGAGTGCTAGCGTCGCCGAATGGACCCGACGATGCCTAAGCGTGTCGACGTCGGCGGTATCGTTGGAAAGGAGGAGGGCAAGGGGGAGGGGGAAAGCCGGGGTCAATACCGCGCTATCGCCGCCAAAAAAACTCCTTTGGCCGCCCCATGCTGCCTGCCGCACCCTCCGCGCTGCACTGCAGCCGCAACACGCCGCGCTGCACAGCACCCTGCACGCCGCTCTGCACCACGTTCAAGTTATGGACGCTTTGCCCAGCGCTCTGCTTACCCCTCTGTGTACCGCATTGAATAACGCTTTGCAAAGCTCTTAGCGCGGTACTCTACACACCGCTGCGAATAACGCTCTGCATAACGGCGCTTTGCACTCTACACATTCCGCTGCATGCTGCTCTCCACAGCAGAGCTCGTATACCAAATGTTCTAGTCTGGGTCGCGTATTCATTTTCCAGTGACCAGCTCCACAACACGTGCTTCATTTTTGCGCGCAGGGGCTGTGAATTCCGTGTTGTTCAGCCGAGAAGCTTGAGGACAATTCGGGGCAAGTGGAGCTAGCGGCTCATTGTCGTGCTGGGCGCAGTGGCCGTCTTGCACCTGCACTGCGTCCTCTCCTGACGCGCTGCTGCTCCCAACTCTCGCGCTCTCTCTTGCTCTCCGCACCTACCGACCACTCACCATTAATCCCCAGGGTCACCAGGTGATGCTCGAAAAAGCCCCGTCGTCTTCTTCTATTGTGCCTTTCATTTTCGGATCCGTGTTTTCTTCCCGGTCTCTTCTTCGTGGCGGCGATCGTTTCATTGCAGCTTTTATTGTTGCGTCCGTGTTTTCTTTCCGGCTTCTTCTTCATGGCGTAAGGGAAGAGCGTTTTATGGTGGCTTTTATTGTAGCGTCTATGGCATCTCGTATGTTTACTTTTTGTGACGCAAAGGAAGAGCGTTTTATGGTGGTTTTTATTGTAGCGTCTATGGCATCTCGTATGTTTACTTTTTGTGACGCAAAGGAAGAGCGTTTTATGGTGGCTTTTATTGTAGCGTCTATGGCATCTCGTATGTTTACTTTTTGTGACGCAAAGGAAGAGCGTTTTATGGTGGCTTTTATTGTAGCGTCTATGGCATCTCGTATGTTTACTTTTCGTGACACAAAGGAAGAGCGTTTTATGGTGGCTTTTATTGTTGCGTCTATGGCATCTCGTATGTTTACTTTTCGTGACACAAAGGAAAAGACTGATACTTTAGGAGAGAAGGTTCCTGGTTCAATTCCTCCCAAATGCGAGGTGCATTTGCTGGGTCAAGTAGCTCTTCTGGTGAAGAACACCGAGGAGGCGGAAAGGAGAGAGTATAGGGGAACCATCCTATTCAATGAACTTTCATCTCACTCCTTCCCCTTTAAATTAAGAATGTTACAAAATTGCTGAAATTACAAAAAAATGAGCAATTGTAAAACAGGACAATCAATAACGTTTCCTTTAATGTTCCCTTTCCATCCTGGCGAACTACAAATCACACTCTCCCATTTCGCACCTGCTAGTTGATGCTGTTCTTCACAATCTACGCGCTGTGTTTAACTCTTGAAGTAGCAGCCTGCACTATCATTACCTTCGTCGCAAACGTCTCGTGCTTCTAATCTTTCATTATTTGTTTTCCATTGCTAGCGTTACTATCACTGTTTCTTGTGTACTGGGAATCTTATGCCCCATAAAGGTCGACAAAATATTGCTTGAATGCAAACCCAGCCAGAATTCATTCCAGCGCTCTCATTCGTTTAGCAATGATAACTTGTACTGTGCCTCGTTCCAAGTATTTTTGATAGTTGAAGTCTGTTCCAACAAACATATCATCAAACTTCAATACAACTTTAACCAATACCTTCCCAAGGTCAGTTTCTGATTACCGTTTTCTTGCCGGCTGCACTGCCTTTGATTACACGAATTAGTGCTGGAAAACTCAACAGATCCATGCGGAAACATTAAATTAGTTAGTAAGTGAGCGCCTTCAGCAAGCATCCAGTAGCGCAGGATCCAGCTCCTCGCACGTGCTGCCCTCGCATGTCAGGAGACTTCATTGACACTGCAACGTAGGCACAGCACAGAGCTTTGTTTCTTCAGGCCGTCCTGCAGTCCGCCTGCGCTATTCAGCTCATCCAACTGAGTCCGCTCTTAAATGAGGATATTGTTTTTTCTTAAAAGTTTGTACGAGAATCCGTTTCAGTTCACCTGTTTCAACTTGAATCTCCTCCTTTAGATTTTCTTATTACATCCTTTCTCTGATTTTCAGCCTGTTTTCGTGTGACTCTGCACACTGTCACTCAGTCTTCCATCTTCCAACACTAGATAAAGTAGGATATTTTAATAATGATTCACTAAATTGTTGTTTAAAATTTGGATTGTTAAATATCTCGTGAGCTTCTGTTTTCTACCTCTTTGTATTTCAATCCTAACTCTTTGAAAAAAGAGTTCGTTTTCTTTTTTACTTCTGCTGATAAATTTGCTTGCTTCTTGATTAAATTGAACATTTCGGCCTATCGTGCTTCGCTCTGAGCTCGCCTCAACGTATCACCTTCATATTGAGGAACATCGTTTTCGACTACCGAAGAATTTGATGTTCAAATGCTCTCTTAATTCATCATCCATCCTTTCAAAAACTGCCTCATCTTATGATACAGCATGCAATTTCCTGTCCCAAGTTTCAGTGTGTTTCTTATTCCTTATTTCAGCCTTTGTTCTGGGACTTGAGGGCCTGCCTTAATTCAACACTCAAAAGCAGCTAAGTTTTTCTCCAGTTTCTAATGTCTAACGTTCGTCAATAAGTGCCTCCCCAAAGCGCCCCAACCCGTCTTCGCTAACCCCAGCCCCACGTGACGGGGAGGGTTGAGGGGCTTCAAAGCACGGCGCTGTTCGCAGCCCCAGGGGAACAGCTATTGAGGAAGAACAAAGGGAGAGGCCTTACAGCCTGGCAGCAACTCTGGCACTAGTGCTGCTGCTGCTGGCACTGGACCTTTCTCAAAGTAACTCTGGCACTGGAACTTTCTCAAAGTAACTCTGGCACTGGACCAGTCTGAAAGTAACTCTGTCACTGGACCTTTCTCAAAGTAACTTTAGCACTGGACCTTTCTAAAAAGTAACTCTGGCACTGGACCTTTCTTAAAAGTAACTCTGGCACTGGACCTTTCTCAAAGTAACTCTGGCACTGGACCCTTCTCAAAGTAACTCTGGCACTGGACCTTTCTCAAAGTAACTCTGGCACTGGACCTTTCTCAAAGTAACTCTGGCACTGGCCAGTCCTGAAGGTAACTGTCACTAAAGCTTTCTGAAGGTGAATCTGGTACTTGACTTTTCTGAAGGTATCTCTGGCATTGGAGCTTTCTAACGCAACTCTGACAATAGACCTTTCTAAAGGCAACTGACACTAGTGCTGCAGCTAGCATGAGGCTTTTCAGAAAGATCAGTGGCGCTGGTACTGCTGTGGTGGCACTTATCATTCTTGCAGGTAACTCTAGCGCAGGCCCGTCGCGAATGCAGATTCAGCGCTGGGGCTCCTCTTAGCACTGACCTTTCATGAGGGAACGAGTACCTCAACCACATAAGTTACCTACACTGCATTCACTGGTTCTGCGAACTATGTTTATATCATCAACTTATTGTCTAGATGGAGCATCTCATCAGTGTAAGAATACGATGGAATACATACAGTTTTAGCAGCTGATTCTGAATAATTAATTCGGTTAAATTGCATAAAAGAATCATTTTGGTTTTGAATTTCGCGTGCATTTTTACGCATGGATCTCGACGCAGAACAGCACTGCATGTATACTGAGAACTCGCCCAACAGCGTGGAAAATCAGCCAAGCCGAAATCGTTACCAAGAATCCCTCATGCGACCAACATCGTGCCAAAGTGCAGTACGGATGTGATGACACGCAAGAATATTACTTTCTATTAATATTTTCATTAAAAATGTCTGACAAGGGATTCAATTCTAGTGGACTTTTTTTGCTTGATTTCCTCGCAAGTGGCCCTGCGTTCCTCATCTTATCTTCCAAAGAATATAAAATCGAATGGAGTGAATGACGAGACGCACATGAAAAAGTTGTTAAAACCATCGTTGAAATGAACCCAACCAAATCACCTTGATTGCAAAATGCTCCTGAATTGAGATGAAGGTGCGAACACCTTTAACGTTTTTTGCGATGTCGCAGTCATTAACGTTCTATAAAGAATTCATCCGTTTGGTTAAAAAGATTAAATTTAAAAATGCTCGCATAGATGCATGAGTGGACATGTATAAGACCCATGCCTCCTGGACCTCCAGGCATGCTTGTTGAAATAGTGACATCACTGTGGTGTTCTGAGATTTTGTGCCATTTGTGATAAATCCAAGCTGCAAAATTGAGTGATGTCCACTATATCATTGATTCCTCAAAGATAGAAGCTGAACAAGCTTTGGAAATTCTCGGACAATTTCAGTGATATTTTTCTGTCAAATGAGATTATAAAAAATGCAGTTTCTCACGATTGTTTCTGATACGAAAGAAAATAGAAGAGTTGTCTAGCCTGTTTGGGCATGGCTTCAGCTAGCGTCTTTCGGTTTGACAATTTAAACAAAGGAAATATTGTACAAACGCATTTTCTTGCACTATCTGTGTTGGGTTTTCAGTTAATCAGTGAAGCATAAAGGTTACACAACGCTAGGTTACTTCACACAATTTGCCTTTTCATGTTGATGGCACATAACCCGAGATTGTTAAGAATCGTGAGGTAAAATAAAAGTCTGGCGCAGTCCGACATAGACAATCAAATTGACGGAAAAATGCTCAAATTTGGACACTACGATTATTAAATCTCATTGCTTCTATTTTGTTCTTCCAAGAGTTTCAAACAGTTCCACATCAAGTGTGCAACGGTCTCATTCAATCGTAAATAAATCCCAAAAGACAAAACGTATGAGTCCAACATGTGCATTTTAATAATCTGCGTTTTTTGAGACGCATTATATGTCTTTCTCGTTTACATTCACACAATATCATAAAGGTTTTAATTGAAAATCTTTTGAAGAAACTTTCATTTATCGTTATTGGATTCTACTCAAAACTACTGTCATCTTCAGGCCTCTAATGATAAGTAATTGCTAAGT
The DNA here is from genome assembly GCA_014220935.1 of Platorchestia sp. MABIK. Classification (NCBI taxonomy): domain Eukaryota; kingdom Metazoa; phylum Arthropoda; class Malacostraca; order Amphipoda; family Talitridae; genus Platorchestia; species Platorchestia sp. MABIK. The sequence goes on along the minus strand of JACJUY010002247.1, from coordinate 73,699 downwards.
CGTCAAGTCCGGGAGCAAGCCTGTAGATGTAACAGGCATTGATGGGGACCCCATGCTAAGTTTCTTTGTTTTGAGCGCAACTTAGTCGAATAAAGAATTCGGCATGGCAAACTCTCTTTTTCCCACTCTCAAATTCATGAAAATTAGTCAAGTTTAAAGCCAAATTTAAAAGTAAATGAAAGATGAACTAAGTCGCTGAAAAATGAAACAACTCAAATCCTGAAAGAGCTACGGATAAAGCTTCCCTTTAAACATCCTACATCGCACTTCAGACCGCATGATCATCACGCAAAATGCAGGGATTAGACTGATTAGAGGACGAGCACAGCGGAGGGTGGAAGAAGTTGATGAGAGCCTCGAAGGGGAGGTTATAACAAGCGTGTGCGTGCATGGAAGCCGCGTTGCCTGTGTGCACCTCTGCACACCGCCGGTTGTGCACTGCGAAATTTGCATACAATAGTGCCAGAGCAGGTCTAACACAGGCGAGCTCATGGAAGAGCAGCTCGCCGTATAATCGCGTAACATACATTACACCATGTACACCTACACTCGACAGCGTGTAGCATGGCTACCGTCTAGCACTCATTTTGCCAAGCAGCATATATCATCGAAAAGTGTAAAAGGTATCCTGTCTAACACTCATTTTGTCATACGACTCCACCCATCAGCATAGGGTAGCATGGGTCCTGTCTAACACTCATTTTGTCATACGCTGCCTCCTATCGATAAAGAAAAGTATAGATTCTGTCTAACATTTGTTTTGTCATGTAACACTGACGTAGACATTATGCAGCATGGCTTCTATCTAACATGCAGTTTACTATGCGCTGTTTCACTTTAACGTCCAAAAAGCGATAATTTAGAACTGTAAATGCATGCATACCTGTGTTTCACTGCTCGAGATACAAAGTCTATTGATATCGGACACGGTCAATTATCTTTTCTTAATTGGTGCATTTACTCTGATTTCAATTGCATTTTGGCTGTATATATATTTCATGTTCTTTTTAAATATTGGTAAATCTCAAATCAAAGCCGCACTTCTGGAAGACCTCCCTCACGCCAGCTTTGACCTCCCCCAACTACAGAATGTGCCACAAAGACCCGAACCGAGTATTTATTTTCCCGTTTCAGTAATACCATCATAAGAATACCATAAGCATTTAATTTCTAGTAAAATTATTCCCACGTACTGGAGCCTAGAATGTAAGGATCCTATAAAGAGCCTATCCATACTGTACAGGTTCCCCTAGTTGCTTACGAGACTCAGTGTCGATGTCCTTCATAAGTGATCTTCGAGGATTGGTGCTAATTATCTCCCGAATTATTGGCTGGTTACTGTTATGTCGAGAGAGTTCAGTCACATTTGAGGCCATTTGTTTACGTGAAGCTTATGTCACGTCACGGAGACGATGACAATGAGTTAATTTTGTCTCTATATTTAGGGAGCCCTCTTGGAGTTTCCTTGTAGGTTGAGTTTTTTCAATTTATGTTAATCTTGAAAAGTGAGAGCATTGTATACATGTGAGCAAGATTTTAATGAGACTCATGTTATAAAATCGATTTTACATAATGACCCGCGTTTCACATCGTCAACAAAGATACATGAGAAACCGAAATTATAAATTTTGTAAATTAAACTACCTGCGAGATTTCAGGCGACTGCCTAAAAATGAGACAATGCAATACAAAATGCAATTATGAAGTATTAGTTGACGTTCCATCAAAATATCAAGGGGGAATCGAAGTTCTGAACTATGCTTAAAATGATACCAACTCCTGAAGTTAAATCAATAATTACTTTTTCTTACACTTCAGAAATTTTAACTAATGGGCCACGTTCCATCGAGGATCACACCTGGTCTCTATCCCATCTGTAACTGCACTAGCGCTTTTGTGGGCCACAACTAAAAAGCGTCACACTTCATTGGGAGTGAAAACGCCTATTACGATGCATTCATATCTACCAGAGCAAATTGCAGTTTTTTGCCGACTTCCCAGTTTGATAAAACCCTGTTGACAAAAACCTGTGTCGTTCACATGGGAATGCTCGAGTGTATATATTCTTGGGCTTACTGCATAAACTTAGCTTCACGTGAGAGATATATATCAGGGGTCCTGCACACGGCTGAAGAACATTAGCTTCCGGGAGCGGTTTTGCTTTCGCTGCTACACAGGCAGGCATGTGTTGTACTTCTTCAATTGTCCTCGCTCTCCGAATTCCATGGAATCACAAAGTGAAGCCACGGAACCATTCGTAATAGCAGTTTTGTTCATATTTGTAATTTAAATTAATGTTGGGTCCTTATTTTCCTCTTTTATCTGTCGGTGAAGATATTTTATTCATCACGGGATATAAAAATGTCATGTCGCTCCGAAAATGTTAACCAGCAGTGAACCAACTTATGAAAGATTTGCTTATTATTTGGGCGGTTTTCTAATTTGAAAAATGTATGTGGGGTTAAGAACCTATACATCATCAGTACGTATGACTATTTCGTTTCTTGAAGGTAAAAATAATGCTGATTATTTTGAAAAACAAGCAAATGTACTGATATGAAGTTTGTATTGTTCCCAATATTCAGTTCAGTTCAAACTATATGCATGAAATGTCGCTTAGAATATAATTTCTTGAGAATTTCATTCATTATATGAAGTAGCACGAAGAATTCAGTAGTACGATGAGGCAGCCGAGTACAAACACACGATATGTAGGAGTAGTTGAATGTGAGAATGGATAAACATCTATATTCTTGGTTGATATTAGAGAACTCTTAAGTTCACGATCGCGTGAGAATTCCTCAAAACACCAAATCAAGTTACGGTAAATTCGAAATTAGAATACTATAAACGTGTCAAAAAAATACTTAAGATGATTCGTTGCTGTACCTCAGAGCCCTCTAAATGAGAGCAGCTGTCGCACATCAGGCAAAAACACAGCACGTTGTCCAGAAACGTGGTATCTAGCCCACTTAGTTCCGTGAGTAAGGCCACCTCAGGCCCTGCTGCCGTCATTCAATGGTCTGAATAATTGCTCGTGTGCGGCTGCAAAGCCCCGGAGCGCCTATTGGTGCGCCTCTGTTCGATTCAAGCGTGCGAGTGCGTCCTCGGCTGCGTAGAGGTGCGAACCGCGAGCTATGCTTATCGCAGTGCGCACGTCACGTAAGATTTACTTTCAACTCCTTTCAAAGTTGTCGATTATTAAGTTGTCAGTTGATCCTCAAGTTGTGCGAAATCGTCTTTAGTGAGTCACAGCTTGCTTGAGTAAAAATTAGTTTATGTTAATCCCAGTTAGTTTTAAGTTGAATTAAACATCGTATTACTTAAATAACTGAACATGTTTTAAGCAGTTTAACTAATTTAAACAAATAAAAGCAGTTGTTTCGCAAGGGCTTTTGCAGGCATGAAAGTTTGTTCTGTTGTGCGGTAGCTAGGCCAACAGGCAGAGACGCTAGGCCTCCTTCTTGGCGTCGGAGGTAGTCAGGTGGTGGGTGCACACACTTCGCCAGCGCGGCTGTATTGATTTACTCTTGCACTGCTGGACACTGGAGAGCTTCCCTCGCCCCGCACCCAGTCATTAGAACTTCTCGTACGACGAGCGCCACGCTTAATATCAGGGTCGCCAAGTCGGTCCACCGTGCCTCCCTCTTCCACTCCGGCTCGTGAGAGGTTTAACGTGGTCACGCTCCAACTTGAAATTAGTTCTGGAATGCCCAAAAGATCCATCGATTTGGACCCGATCAATCATGAGATGCTCTGCATACTGTGGTTCCGACATCTGCTGATGATGTTTGCGCCCGTGTCATATCGAGTTATCGACTCAGGATTTATTGAGGTGAAGCGACCCTAGCGTTAACAAAACTTTTCAGTTACTTATACGTTTGATGTAAGAATTCTTCTACCCTCATATATGACCGAAAATGCCATAAAAGCTACTGAAAATTCCCACGAGTAGTATTTATGAAGTAGTGAGGAAAATAGAAACAACTAATCCTATAACGGTTGCAAACCTGCAACTTAGTTGTAGCAATACGCATCATTAGAATCACAGAAGAAAAACCTTCTGTAGAATTTATGTGCCAGTCAATACGAATTTATGTAAATCTGGTTCATAAATTTCCATCAAAGTTAGTTTCAATTTTCAATGAACTAGTTCAAGCCTTGCGAAAGTACCTTTGAGTTCTTGTATAACAATCCAGTTGTCTCTGCTCTGAATGAGTGTGTTTTCACTTCATAGGCTGGTGAAAATTGAAATTTCTTTTGAAGTGAAATTTTATAATTACATAGCTAATTTGAATGTTTAATATTGCACGGACGAGAAAGCTCGATACATCATTTGTAAATGGGTATCCAGTCCTTACCAGCGAAAACGTACACCTTGATTCAGAGGCACTTCAGAGACAGTATATGCTGCTCGTGGCTTATGAAAACCTTCATTTTCCTTCCAAATACACCTGACAAAAAATATTAGAATTCTACTGATGAGCACAATGAGTCAAGCTGTCGACCCAGCACCAACGCATGTAGCTTTCATGTATTTACGCTTAGTTTCCATCGAGAAACAAAGTGAAAGCCTCGTGCACCAATATCTACGAGGGCTTCATTTGCGCGTAGCGGTGTACCTGCCTGGTGAAGCTCAAATGCATTAAAATAGAACATTGCTATTATTTTCTCCTGCACAGCGAAGAGACAATGGCTCTAAAAATCATTTGATGACACGTGTTTTGGTGTGGAATTCGCGTAATTTAGGCGGGCGAAAGAGTAGAGTCTATATGAGTCAACGTTGTTCACGCTTGGTGTGCTGCAGCAAAATACGAGTATCTTCAAGTCCTCACTGCCTGCTAATACTGGAGATTTGATTGTCTGTACCCATGAGCTATCCACATTTTCAGTCGTGTGCGGCAGTAGCAAACTTGGTGAGGCACAATAAACGCTCCTCGTTGCTTCAGCCGCAATACCAACGGCAGTGTTTACTTTAATACGTAATTAGCCTAAGTTATAAAGAAATCGGATTTCGTCTGGGGTGTAAATGTTTCTGCAGCTTGTAGTTAGTTATCCAAGCTGTCACTTTGTGCCATTTTTTTGATTGAAACGTGAAAAACATTTGACACAAGTGGAAATACATGTAATTTGTACAAAAATAAGTTGTAAAGAGGATTAAAGTAACTCGAAGATTAACGATAAAGGTAGTTGCCAATGGCTTTTGGACAGTTATTATTTTAATGCATGTTTTTATTAAAATCTTAATATTGCTCATAATATAACAACATGTCTGGAGAGCAAACTCAATGATAACAATAGTCAGATCCAAGTCCGGCCAAGCTGTGGGTAAGGTTTTGTCACTGACATCCGCACATTGCATGTTCCTGCATTGTGTGAAGGTGGGCCACTGGAATCGCCAAATGCACATCTATTTTATGTACAAACCCACACTCGAGGCATTTTAAGCTTCTCAGCACACTGGTTGCTGTATTCAAATGTTCTTTGAAGTTGAAATAAATTGCTTAATTAATTGAATAAAGGGAATGAAATTTTCACTCTGAATTTGGTCTGCTAAGATACGAAAGCAAAACACCTTAGTTTTCGGTTCAGGTACGACTCGACATGACCCTTTTGGTGGATTTGTGAATGAGGATACCAACGATTTTTCATCCAACTCTTGATAATTTTACTTCTGTTCAACAAGGTCCTCAAAGCATTGACTGACTATATTACGTTCACGTGTTCTTTTCAGCTTCTATCATACATAGCAAATGACACCTGAACTTAGCGCACGCATTCTCATGTTTCTGAAATAGTTCAATGGTTTGCCGTTTCGTCGTCAAAAACCTTGAGCTTCAAACAACACTGTCTCATAACTTACTATTTAATTTTTGGGTGCACGCATCTTCGAAGAGTGATCATATTCTAGAAGAGAGTTTATTTTTTATTCTCTTTTATTTCCCTTTGAATAAACTGAACACCACTTTACTTCTGGCCGATACAGCACCAGGCTACACTCTTTCTAAATAATGTTTTTATAACTGCCTCATATTGTGCGGCGGTGGCATTTGAATATCCACACGAGAGCCTCATTTAGCCAGTGTGGTGTGAGATCATTCATCTCAATTTGACTACCGTGACACGAGCCCATCCATCTGGTCGTCCATTTCTTTCGAGCGCCAGTGGCGGTGAGCGATGCGCTCCGCAAGTCTTTCCAGCCGGCGTTCCTGGATTGCGTTCCTTCGTGAATGCATTAACTTCGCTTCAATCGAAATTCACGGGCATCTAAAATGAATTGAGCTGAAAACCAGCCTACATGAAAACAAAGGGCATTTTTAATTTTTGGGTTCGGCAAGTTCTAGAATAAATAACGTAGCAGACTGGATTTTAGTTTTCGGTTGCGATAAGAGTGATAAACGTGATATTTGTAAGGCCTAGTAGAAAACAGGAAATGTAATTAGCAGGCGGCATTTCGCGTTGAGTGAAACGTATAACTATCGTATCTAAGACAAGAAAAAATTAATAATGGATTGGAAAGGATATAAAGGGTATCATGCTTCTATTCTTGGGTACGTAGTGAATAAACCGTTGACCATCTGCGATATTCTGATGCCGATGACGCCTGGTGGAAACGCGAGTGCGGGTCAATTCAGTCGCAGATGCCAACTGTTTAGCAGGAAAATGTAGTCACTTTTAACCAAAACTCGAACGATCGAAGTCCCTCGTTTCTGAATGTGAACTACGCTTGAGGAGCCCGTGGGCTTGAGGAGGTGGTTCATTCAAATCAAGAAATTGTCTTTAAAAGATTAATTTCCGGGAAGAATCACTCGTTCATCTTCATGGAGAAATTTTCTGTGCACCACATTCCTTCTTGAGAAAAAAAACTTATCAGGTTTCTTTAAATATTTTATGAATGATCCACGTAGTTTAATTTTTTCATATTCATGATTATTGTTTCTATTAGAAAGTCATTGTCCTTGATGTAGAAGTATGTATTTTAAGAGCATATTCAGTATTTTCACAGGTAAATTTCTTCCTGGAGTGCTTTGAAAATGCGTGCGCCAAATAAATTTCATTTCCAAAATATAACCCATGAACACACTAACAAAACGCAAACAAATGACTGGGGGTGACTCGACAATAATCCTAAGCCCATGAAAAATGAGCCGAGTACTTGAAGTCTGAGTGTGAAGCTCATTGTGTTAATTCGGAGTAACACAGGACAGGAACGGCACCAAGGCTACGGTGATGAAACCGAACATAATCAGCCATTTTCCTCTGGATGCCAGCACTATGAGTGATTTGGTATGGTCGGACTCTCGGCCGTCTCTTCATGAGATCTCTCTCTCTGTGTTCCTCTTCTGTACAAACCATAACTATTGCAACTTGTGTCAGTTAGTGACCTCTGCTTTAGAGGGGTGGCCTGGATAAATCGTTCGCGCACGCCACGGTTTCTTGTGTGCGTGATGTTGAAGAATGATGAGGACTGTCTCACTCCTATGAGTATTTTTTTCTTGACAGACTTACGGCAAACCCAAGTCAAGTCTTCCCGAGTATTTATTTCAAGCACGTGCTGCACTTCCACAAAGCTGAGCTTTACCGAGATTAGAACTCTCTAAGCCCGCTAAATACCGTTGCTTAATGAAAAATACCGGCGTTTAAAATAAGAATAACACGTTGACTCTCTCACCGAGGATTACTACTCCCTAGGCCAGCTGAATACTGTTGCTAAGGGAAATCAATCTTCGTTTCATGTTTCTATTTTCAATTGCTGAATACCAATGCCGTTTCGGGATTAAGTGGGTAAGAGGAACTGCTTTCAATGTTCTTATTATTGCGCTTGGCTTAAATAGATATCTACTTTCAAGCCATGGAACGATAATCTTGAACTTCTAGAGTATGCGAAACAATACTCAACATTAACTGATTCTAACAATGTAATTCAATGTGCTCAAAGTGATCTAATTTTTTTTTCACCGAAGCAGTACTACTAGGACAAATACTCGGTTAGGTGGGGACTATCATGTCGAAAACAGTCTAAAAACTCCAAAGAAATAATTTCGGCTCTTTTATCGCGCGAAGATCTTATCTTGATGCAAGCAGCGCTCTCATCGCCTGCGCCATGGCGCAGCGGTTGCAGCTCCTCACGCACAAGAGCTCGCCGCCTCGACTTGCCCTTTGTTTTCTATTTCGCAGGAACACAAGCGAGCGAGCGAGCGAGCCTCCAAATTGCACCTGGTGGGCTTTCTCTTAATTCCCCGCCGTTCATCCGGCGGTACTGCAGCAGCAGCAGCGAAGGCATCAGCCGCCTGACGCCCTCCCTCGCCTCCCCCTCCCCAGGATCGATGGCTAGCGCAGTAATCTGCCTCGGGGTCGCTCCTTCGTTCCCTCGTTATGGTCACGAGGGCTGGAGCATGACAGCAGCAGCCGCCCTGGCTATAGCCTCCCTGCCTGCCTGCCTGCCTTCTCCGCCGCGCTTCAATTCACTCCTCCAGCAGCCCGCCTTGTTCCGGCGTGCGTGATCGACGTGCTCGTGTTGGTGTCGTGCCAAGCTTCTCCATTTTCCATTAACGATTGAGAGGGATTGCGTTACTCGTGTTACGTTGTGTTTGAGGGCACCGTAAGTTAGCTTGCTGTTTGTTAGATTCAGTTATGTAAAACTGCTATGAATTGCTCTGCAATAATGAATTTCAATTTACGTGTCGCCCAGTTACATCAGACGGTGGCTCGTCATTTTTAAAATCCTTCGGTTGAGTCTCGTCTGAAGAATGAGGCATGTCTTTGGATAGCTGTTCTTTAGTTCTTTGATGGAAATTTATGAGTAATTTCACCAAAATAGTTAAAATTAGATAAGTTGTTACTTAATTTTATTCGAAGCCAATGTGCGGTTTTGTGCATTAATATAGATCATTTCTTAACGAAAGAAACTGCTTGCTCATTGTTAACGGGAAAGTCCAAGAAAACCTGACGGCAAACATGAGTGATAAGTTAACGGCGATGCATCTCATCAATATGAGTAATCCAATGTATGAATTTTATTTCCTGATTGTAGTATACCCCAGAGCATATGAATCATATACAAACAATCTACGTCGCTGTAAAGCCTTAGATGCGACCCTTTTACTGGATTTCACAGTGTATAATTGAAAATAAATTTTAATATTATTTGTATCTAGGGGAATTAGTTCTCTCAAGGGGAAAACGAGAGGCTCTGAACTGAAGGTTGGGTGGGCCTTCCTTGAGTTGAAATAGAATGTTTTTTTTTTTGTTTTGCTACGGATCATCTTTTTCCACAGTTATCTTTATCAGCACGCATTGCTTTCTTCTTCAACTTTCATTTTGTCTCATAAGCTTCTCTAGATCCTTCTGTTTCTAGGCACTAGGTGGGCAGAAACCCACTTTGTTTATAGATTCCCTGTTTCCTTCCTTTCGTACCCAATGGTCCTCTTCTCCTTCCTCTGTTTGGACCCCTTTGTTGTGTTTCGGAAGTATTTGAGTATCTTGTGATCTAATTGTTTAGACAGGACTAAAATTATAAGCTGCTATCACAGCCAGAGACCAATTTATAGGTGTGGTTCAATTTTTCAAGTAGCGAAAAGTTTCATCTCTTGAACTCCAAAATATGCTGAGCTAAACAGTTCTGAAGAAAGCTAGGTCCACTTCCCTTGTTATTATTCACCAAATGTAAACAGATGACGTATGATTAAGTTAGGTTGGAGCACTCGTGCAAGTTTCAAAATAAAAATGATAGCAAAGACAGCCGATTTAAAAATCATTTTAATTAGTGAACGTTTCGGCTACAAGCTCAAGCCATTATCAACACCTGTAAAAGATAATTGAAATACAGAAAATACGACACGGCTAAAAGACAAAAAAGATTACAACTTAGCTTACAACTTGTAGCCGAAACGTTCACTAATTAAAATGATTTTTAAATCGGCTGTCTTTGCTATCATTTTTATTTTAAACAGATGACTCTTCAAAATTTCGAAAATTCCTTGTTGCAATCATCACTTCACACTACAGAGCTACATTCCAGTTAAAATACTTATGAGTTCGTAAATACGCCACTCATAAGGGAGAATAATGACCGCCTAATATAAGCCTAATGGAACGTTTGAGATCATCACTGATAATCAGCTCTTATTTGTACGACCGTAACTAGCCAGTACCAAAAGCTTCGTTGCGTGTAGTTTAAAACTTAATTTACCACGAGTGAGGACGTTTCGAAATCCCATGTCATGAGTACCGTTAGATAGATACTCAGCAACATAACGGAACCAATACCATAAGCATCTACTGCTGATATATATAACATTTGCTATAGATGTGGACTAAAGCATACGAGTAAGATTGGAAGAAAAAATTAACAAAGTACTTCAAGGGAAAGTTTACTCTTTGAGGGGGCTATACATTCTCATTAATTGTACATGAGCAATTGTGTATTCTGTATGATTGAAGAATCGAAAGTGATTAAGTTGGAGTTTTGAAATAAATTTGTGCTTGACATTGAAAATAACTTCTACGTGACCTAATAGGCAATTGAAGCTGTTACTACGAGTATTTGGATATTCCAGCGCTTGATTTCTCAGCTATATTAATGCAGAGCATCGCTGTGTTAACATGTTGTTGCGTGGATGAGATGGGTCTGAAGCTGTAGGAGTATTTTTTCCTCTAGCAAGTTATACCTGCAGTCTGCAGATGACTATTTAATTTTGAATCATATTACTTTCTATTCAATTCATTCACTACTCAATTCATTTACACCAGATCAAGTTAGTTATTGTACTGCACAATTGTTTCGAATTTATTCTGTACATAAAATTAGTCTCCAACCTAACGGCATGTTATACGTGTGCTTGTATCAGGCTTTTTATTAGGATTAGGATTACTCTTAATGTGATTTTTAGGAGACCTCTCGCGTAGTATAATGATGCATAATTATTATTGTAATGATAATATCGTAATAAAACTTCGTACAAATATACGAGTTCAGTGTGATACCATAAATTACTGAAAGTATTATAACAACAGGTTAAGCATTAACTTGAGCTTGATTTTGCTTTGGATCATCTTACTCTCGTTCATTAAGAATGGTTTTTACATCAGCGTTGAGGCTCTGAGCAGAAGCAGCCGCGACTTTAAAGTGTGCAGCATAAAGCCTGACTAACCCTCCTCTTGCACCGCAGCAGATGTTAAATTCATGTAGAAATGAATACTCTACAAGAAACTGCTGCTTGCTGGTCTGCAGGATTTCCTGCAAGTTCAGATCATTAACAAGAAGAACGGGTAAAAAAGAGACATCGAGGGAAACAGGCAGCAAAATATCAAGACTTAACTGCAGTATCTGCTTCGACATGAAACTGTGATAATCACGAAAACCAGATAACAATAATAAAAGTTAGAGCGCCGATTGTATTTTCGAAGAAAATGGAGTGTAAAACTAGATGAAACAAGGGCGACGAAGCCTAAAAAAGGTTGATTTTAGAAACACATAGGCAATGCGATAATTGAACTCTCTCGTTATTAGCCAAATATGACTAGACATGCCTGGGCAGCTAAAGATATCACTAGAGGGAAAATCACTTGAAGTATTCAATAAATCAAGAAGAACCTATTCACGACGAAGCAACAGGAAAAAGAAATGAACACCAAAATAACAGGACAAAGCTAGAAGCAACTTACGAGGGAGCTAGAGCGCAGGGAAGCTCTGGGCATGCATTCAGCGAAGTAAATATAGGAAGACGAGGAAGAGAGGGGACGCAAGGATTTGCAGTGTGTGGAGCGAGCAGATATTGAATGCCAGTTCACGGAGCCCGTAGGAAAACAAGCTCTTGGAAGATCAGAGGCCAGCCAAAATGGAAGTTTGGGGGAGAGCTACGGAGACGCAGCATGCACTAAAGCGGTCGCCTGAAATGAAGAAATTCTGACCACTCCAGCTGTTGCTTGCGCTCCCGCTGCGAACCGAAATTGCTAAAAACTTTCAGGCTTTTGAGCAAAATTTGAGCTATATTCCACGTGTGCTTGCAGAATGCGCCATAACAAATGGATGGAGTCAAAGAACAAAGTGGATCGTTAAACTGCCATGAAATTTTTCAGTTGTGGCCAAACGCTCATGTTTCTTTTTTAGTTATTATCTTGAATGTGTAACGTGCGCTAATCAATGTTGCATGCGGAGGAATTGTATTTGACACAGTTATACTGGTACACATGCGTCCGCGTTGCTCTCCATCACCATCAAGCTAAATGTGTTGCCAGTTTAAAATGTAAGAGACGCTTAAATCTTAAACTGAGCCAAATAGTTAGCCTCAGTTGCTTCTAAAATGCTGTACCATACGGCATAAACTTTACTCACTCTATTTATTTTATTTTTCAATGAGATATTAAACTCTTTTACTTGTTAAAATTTTGAACGACATGGGATTCCGTTGACGCTGTGAAGATTTCATGGTTTTGACAACTGCAAATGATCTTAGGAAAACTAAGAGTTTGGTTTATTACGCTATTTCTTACCTCATTCTATTTTCAAATAAGCCACAGTTATCAAATTTTTTCTATTAATTCATGATGGAATTGCAACATACGACTGATGATAAGATTTCCTTCAACGAAATCTCACAGCGTACTTTGCTCTGCAACAATTTGCTTTTGATTTGCGGTATTGTTAGAAAAGAGTTGTGATATTTAATTCTGTCCCCACATAAAAAACCCTAACATCTAAGCTAACTAAGTATGCGAGTTGTAATAGGCTTGTGAACTGCAGATCACTGTTTCTATAACTACAGCTTATTGAATCATCATTCTTTCCTTAGATCGTTTGTATCTACTTCGCCTGATTTAGATATGTGTAATTTAGAAACTACATCACTGTTTTGTTGGCTTGAATTAGGATTTATTCTCCTTCTGAGTTAGTCCTATTTAACTCAATTTTTCCCATCCTAATTTCAGAGAACAGTTTCATTTAATTATTCTTAATCAGCTTGTGTCAAATAAAGTACAGAAAATTGTTGCTGCAAAGAAAATAAATGTTTCACAACCCATTGTCAAATGACTATAAAAGATTGAAAATTATTTGAAATGATGAAGCTTTGATAAGTATATCGTTAGTAACTAAGCCTGCATGTATAGTTCTTCTGAGCATCTACCGACGTAAAAAGTTTTCCTCGCTTGTGTAAACACCAGTCCCCTGATTACACCATCTGTTCCTGTACACGCGTCTGAACAAAAATTTTTCGGATTCCTTGATAAAAAAAACACATAACATCAGACTGATATCTTCACACAGGAAACTGAAAATTTTGCTTTGAAAGCAGAGACTAGGTAAAACAACGAACGCAGAAGACGATTAAATTTTACATTTTCAAACAGCCCTGCAAGAGACATCAACGGCTGCCTCTGAATGCCACTTCAATATACATACCGGCGAAATTCGGAGAGAAAGCCGTCGGTTCAATGTTAGCGTTAGCGCTCTTATAAAACAACTTCATGTGACAATTATGAGCAAAATCAGTGTCCCGTATATTATCACCTGGTTAACATGCGTGAAAACTCTGCGTATTTAGCACTGCCGTTTGCATAAGACTCCTACGTATAGGATGATGGTATTCTCATTTCCGGGAGTTTTATAGAGGTGTCACTGAAGAGTTATTTAAAACATTATATTTTTTTCAAAAAAGTGACAAACTAGGGCTGCTAATAGCAAGTTAAAACGAGAGTGACCAGTATCTTTCAACCATTGCTCAAAGGCTAAAATTTCCACCGGTATCAGCCTGATTTACCTGGACATAAATAGATAAATGTTTTTCAACTAAAAAGCATTCCAGGGTATTCAAAGCAAAAAAGAGCTGGGGAATATAAGACGATTCTACCTGGAGAGAATCATAAGCGTATCCGGAACAACCCACTTATCGAAGAAACTCACTGTGGTTCACGGCTTATTGTGGTGAGTGCGTCAATTGGTGCATCAGGCACCTTACATGCATCGAAAAAGCACATTTTATCAAAGTCCATTACGGCAAAAAGTACCGTTAGACTCTATCAAGTTTCCTTGCAGAAAAAACCTGATTCAATTCACCATATCAATTTCACAAAATGATTGAACAAAGTCATTACTTATACGACACACCAGGTTTCAATTTCGATTCCATTACCCAACCGATTACATACAGTAGAAGTACACCTTTCCTGCCTCAATTGTTAACGTTCACTTTCAAATTGCACTCGATCTGAGATAGCCGAAGAAGCAACTTGGTAATTTTTATTTGAATAAGCATGAGATTTAGTGACCTCTATACCCAGTCTAACTTTTTTGCCGCCTGTATGTGTGTTTTCCGCCGCCTTAGCGATGCGATTAAATCGCTTAGGTGGCGAAAAACATGCATGCAGGCGTCGAAAAAGTTAGACTGGGTAGCGTTGCACACATAACTGGGTCACTGAAATAGCTCAGTGAACTCTGAATAAATCCCACCGCACGATGGAAAAATCTTAATAGATCCAATAGGAAGATGGGACGATGAGGATCAACTGTTGGAAGTCTTGAAAATACTAAAAAAACATTTTACAGAGTTTTGCGCTGAAAATTTTCAATTTGAACATGCTTTAAATGTGGCTGTACTAAATTTATACGGATGAAATCGTGATATTTAAATTTCACCTACATGATCGACCAAAAATTGGGCAAATACGGAATAAATTATTTACTGTTAAACCATACATGTACGTTTTTCCATACATGTATGGAAAATGTAACAGTGAATGAATAATTTTCTCGTGACTATATTTCAAAGACGGACTGTAAAGTTCAAATTGCTGACCAAGAAGAAGCTCCAGCGCAATAATGAAACTTGGCAATATTTGAATTCAACCTTAGCTAATGCTGACTGCATGTTTTTCTGCTAGAGAAACACACATTTGAAATAAAACTCAGGACTCAGAAAAGAGTTACCACAGACATTTCGTGTAAGTAGATAAATGCCAGCATTATGTTTTTAAATACTTAAAAAAGGATTGCTCTTTGAGAAGTGATTTTTTTTTCAAATTGCTGTAAGATTTTTAAAGTTACTACAAATGACATTTCTACGTTTTAAATTTTTCCAAGGCTGCTAGATCAGAGAATGATGTCCTAGCTTTGCTCGTAGTCGTCCGCATGCATTTGACACGTTGCGAGATCTAAGCTCCAGGAGCGAGCGAATGCACAGCACATGCGTGAGGCACTTGCGTCCGGCCGCAGGTGCGCTCTCCTGCTAGCGCAAGTGTTGGGCGCCTCCGTGCGCGTGATTGTTGTTCAGTAAACAAGTGTTCGCTTTCGTCTGCACCGAGTTCAACGATCGATAGTGCTTCGCTTCGAGTTCAGTGCCCAGTCTCTTTTTCACGTCGACTCAAGCTATCAAGTGTGCCTACCTTTTTCATGCGATGTCGGGGTGCGATGAGTACTAGCAACAAAGAGCGTATTTTGCTGATTTGTTCCAAATATTCCATATGTTGCAGTAGTGATAAGCTTCAATCTTGGACAAAGTTCCTTTTGGAATGTATCCTATTATCCAGAGTACAGAGTGCAGTCCATTCAGCGTTCTGCTTGAGTTTTGCAGCTGAGCTAATTTCTAAGATATGGGTCAGTATTAGACTATATCAGAGAGTGAATCAGTTAAAGACAGAAGTAACTAGTGATTTATCTGATAATCCACTGACGAAACGCATAAATCAGTGGAGATTCTAAACACACGTGTCATTCTTCAGCTATTTCTGATTTCAAAGAATGCCATTCTATTTTCATAACTCGCAGATTTACACAGGTTCTTGTGCTGGAAGAACTTTAGCAAGCAGGTGAAGTCACCTAAATGTTAAATTCGGCCGCTTCTGCAGCTCATACCGAAATTGTTGTCGAGCACTGCCGTTGCGATCCAGACAAGATTTTGATCGCATAAAAGAGGCCCTTTGCAGCACATGTTAACTATTTCCCTTGGTTTAAGAAAACCCACAACATTTATTTCATGCATCAAATAATGTCAATTTACCTATTACGTAAGACATCCTTCATTAAACTTACTACAAGAGGTCAGGACCATATAGAATCAATAAAATTTATATTCGTAAGCCGAAAATGCAATTTTCTACCATTTCCCTTGGCGTGAGAAAAGTAAAGCGCATTCATATTACGCACCAAAAAGCGTCATTCCACGCATTACACTCGACTTACTCCAGTGCAATTAGAACACGAGGTCAGCATGGTGCAAAATTTAAAATCAAAAGCGAAAAATACATTTTTCCGCAAGCCTCTCTGCAAGAGATTTTGACGATAGTTACCGAATCACTGTAGCTGAGTCACAGTACAGCTCGAACTATTCATTTATAGTTACTTGTACAAAAAGTCAGCTCAAGTAATCATTTATCAGCTTCTTCGAAGCACGCAGTCCAAGGAGTACCCAAAATGTGATGCATATTTATAGAAATACTACTCGTGACCATGAGTCTATTCCCACAATGATAAAGCAACTCTTCCCATGCGCATGACGCCTTTAAATTGTCCCCACAGGGGTAGAATGAGTTACATGTCAACAGGCCTAGCAGATTTATTTTCCACTTAAACGAATGTTTTTTGTATACTTTTCCTGAAATCAACATTTTCGAGGGGAGCTTAACCATCATCGTTGAAATTACTAAAGTATTATGAAACATGGTGTAGCTTTCGTAGAGTAGGACAAATGCTCTCCTGACGTATATTAACGGCTTGATTTGTTAATTTTTCAGGCATTATTAGACAAAACATAGAATGGAGAAATCTTTCAATTTTATTTTGAAAAAGAATGGCATTCGAAAACTGCCGGGACTTCCAGTATCCAAGTCTTTGCATTAGTGCAGAAGACTTACGATTTACAAATCACACAAACATAGTTTTCTTCCAGCAAGATAAATCGTAAATTTGATCCAATAGCATTTATCGGGTGCCACGGTCCGTCTAATCTTGCCGACAATAAACAGAAAGAAATATTCTTCGTGGAGCAACGTAACGTCTTGATACAAATTATGATCTGTTCCGGTAAAAATCTGTTAGTTATTTCAATCTGACTTCAATCACATGCACCGTCATCAATGAAACAAATATAGTAAAATAAATTGCATTCCGTCAATGTTATAACCTTTTCTCTTAATTTGACATGATGTCAGTAGTAGAAAATGGTGAAGTGGTACTGAACACAAAAGAGCTTGAGAATTGCACTCGCACAGGCTGATGCTGACCTACTTAAACATTCTCCATTCATCGGGAATGAATGTTGGAGATGAATCGGATCTTCCGCATGCAGTGACATTCATCCAGGGTCATCCATGTCGGCCGTTTGGGCTGACAGTTTTTTATTAAACACGAAACAAAGCCGTACAGCTCTTTCATGACTGCGCACGCATCTGTGTAGTATATCCGTCCGCATTCCTCTTCTTCATTTGCTCCAAAAGAGCAGGTCCAATGCTACACCATGCCTTTTCAGCGCTACATCGAAGATTTACTGTTCGTCATACTTTCTGACAACACTTGCATTCTGTATATTTGCTGTGTTAACATGACTCTTAAATACTCTTCTCACTCTGCACGCACACAGATGTATTCTTCAACATGCAGACTTGTCCTATTTTTTAGATCACCCCTCATTTACTTCTTAAATTCGTTCACCTCCTCTTCGCTTCTCTCTGCTTTTCACAGTCTCCAAGTGTTCATAATAGTCAAAACCGCCTAGCTCACACACTTTTTTCTTGCTTCTTTATGTTTTAGCACAGCACCTTAATTATGAAACTGCTCAAGCTTGCTCGCTTTCTTGTTTTTCCCTGTACAGTACTTGCAATGTAGGCCATTTTACATCATGTTGTGACCCGTCATTTTGATGCGAGAATTTCAAGTCTACAAAATCAGCAAAAAAAACTTTCAGGGAACTTGAACATAGCCCACCAATAGCCCACCTTGAACATAGCCCACCAATAGCCCACCTTGAACATGGCCCACCAATAGCCCACCTTGAACATAGCCCACTGTTGCACGGCAAAGTTATAATTACGTTTAAACAAATTCTCAAATCGCAGCAATCAGTATTTCCTCAGAAAGCGTATAAGATTCTGAATAGAGTGTTGGTAACAATTGTCAAAATTGCCATCACCTACTTCACTGTAATTGTCATGTCTCTTCCGATAATTTTCGAAGATATACGCCACCATTTCCGACGTGATTGCATTCCTGGCCTTTTCGAAAGTTCACTTAGGCGATTCAATTGACTTGTGCTGGAGTTCACAAGCCTTCCCCAGCAAGATCTATTGAATTGAAAAGTCCATGCGGTCTCTACTGGTTGTGAATAAAGATTGTCTGATGCATTGTTTTCGAAATCATTTTCCTGAAAAATTAACGGGGAAATAGAATAGAAAATAACAATACTAGCACAGAAAAGAGCGGATATCACGAATGAAAGAAAATAAATGCAAAAATATAAAAACACCCAACAATATTTCGACATATGTTACGTGTGACAGTATTTCTGGGGGACCCTGTTTACGTTCTTAATTCCCAAAACAAAACACGCTGAAAAGATTCATTCGCAATTTGATACCAGCAACTCGAATATCTTGAATTAAACATTACCCATGTCACTCGCCTCACAACGACAACTTTTAAGTTTACAAGTTGGGGGTTGATTTCATGTGGGGAACATGTTGTCCAACCATTCTGATAAAATTCAAAATTGTAGTTTTAAACGGGAATGACTTTTATACGCAGAGATAAAAGATTGCAACAACCATCTCATGATTGCATTGTTACATGTACAGTACAATCGATCGCTGAAACAATTTTGTGTAAATTTCAGCTTATACATGTAAAAAATAGTCGCAAGCCTTCCCAGATACTCATAACTTGAATTAAGCACTGTCTCTTTCAAATAAATAGAATTTATTCACATCAGCTAAGCTGAGGGTCGTATAAGATGACATAGCATAGCCCTCGGACCGAGCGTTCACCATAAAATTTCGTTTTTCATTTCCCATTTTAAAACTGATAACTTTACTCTAAATTAGGTTCCAATGTCGTCTCTTCTGAGAAGAGTAGCCGGGTAAGGTCACACAACTGCATGCATTAGGCTCACAAGTGTTTGTAACTTACACCTCTCTCAACGTCCTATCCACAAATGTTCAACAGGACATCTAAGTACCTATATTGACGTGATAGAACGAGCATGCATCAGAAAGAGTCACATCATTCTCAGCTCGGACTCATGCTCTACTATCAACGCATAACTTCGGAGCACTCATCAACCTCACCCATGCCTCAACACTAGAATATGCTCGAGCATTTCATTTTCTCTGTAGGGCCATGGATTGTTTTTTTCGGCGGCCGTGGACTATACGTGATCTTTTTTACATGCTCATACTCGCATGGTAATGCGTACTTACACTCTAGTACTTTAGTCTTGTGTCAACAGGGTAGTCATTTTATGAAAGAATAATCTACCGTAGAAGAGGTTTCCTAATTTTCCCTTTTTCAAGGTATTGTAAATTGGATCCAATAGCATTTCTCGGGTGCCAGGGTCCGTCTAATTTTGCCGACAATAAACAGAAAGAAGTATTCTTCGTGGAGCTACGTAACGTCTTAAAGCAAATTATGATCTGTTCCGATAAAAATCTGTTAGTTATTTTAAACTCCAACACGTTACTGATTAGTTAATTTCTAGGAGATCTCACTCTGAAAATAAAAAGAACAAGTGTATAGTAACATTTTCATTCACAAACGTTACAGCATCTCAATATTCCGTGCTCAGTGCTGAAGTAAGTCTAAAATAATAATAAGTCTTAAAAAGAAGATAAAAAATCAAACAAACATCTATCTCTAAAAAATTTTAAATCTAAATTAACTAACAAAAATGAGCATGTTGCATGCATTTGCTGAGCACAGGCTCACTCGCTTACAAACCGACATTCAGATAAACCCATCCATAAGCGCAAATAGATAGGGACAATGATTGATTTTGAAGCACTAACACACGTTTAAGTTAAGTTTGCGAATAAAGGTGCAAAAGGATTCTCAAATATGAAGGCTTTGTTCACTATTTTCTTTGCTAAGGGTCAAAAAATTAACATTTTCCATTATACACGCTAGCTTGGATGCTTGTAACACCTTGATAGATTTGAGGATACTCTTCAGCTCAGCAACGCGAGCCTCGCTCGATTATCCCTCTCTTAATCGTCAAATATAGCAATAAAATACCATGAGTAAATGGCGATAGAATTTTTTTACATTTTGGTAATGTTTAACAAGGAACGTGAAACGCTCTGTGCAAAATATTAATACTAATTTACGTTTGTCTTTGAAAGTGCTTTCAATTCTTTTTTTTGCATTTTCTTTCACTTCCGTCACTGACACTTGGAATCTTAATTATGGTAATTATTGTCATCTAAGAATCAGGGTATATTTTTAGCTACCTTAATAGTCATCCTCGTTAAAACTTACAATTTGCTCCTATACGCTCGTTACATTATCTTCGAGGATGTTTTGCTTCTTCAATTCGTCATTCGCTTCGTAATTTACCTCTTTGTTTTCAGTATGCTGATATTTTAAACTCATTCAGGGCAATTTCATTTCATTTACGTGTCAAATTTGAGTTCCATGAGCTGTTGACAACTAAGCCGCTACCTTCTCTTTAAGCTTTGCCTTCTACTGCTCATTATGTTCCCTAAGAGAGCAGTCGCTGTGCGCCTGTACCATGCCTACCTCTTCTTGTAACAATACTCATTCGGGACACGCCCAACTCTTCTCACCTATCTTTCACCTAACGCATGGACGACTAATTTCAGGCCGGATTTTTAATCGATTTTAAGGTCGTGGTGGTACAGATGGATGCGTGAGTTTTTCAAAGTTTTTTCCCGTTACGTGTTGCAGCTTGTAGAAAAGCCCATTCGGAATAAGGCTTACGCCGCCAGCTCTACCGTTGCGAAGGCGAAAATGGTTTGGAAATATGACCAGTAAAGGATTCGCAACTCACCCGCTGTCCCTTGAGCAACAGCCGTCGTTCACCCTCAGCGCTTACAGCTCACCCGTTGCTTCCACCGCACTATCCTACGCCCCCACCTTTCATCAATTGGGCTTTCACCAATCCGCCCCAGAACTCACTGCACTGCTCTCCTACTCACCACCAGGACCCTCTATTCGCCCACTGCACCCACCTCTCACCCACTACCTCCACCATTCACCCACTTCGCCCACCACTTACGACATCGTGGGCCTCCGTCCGTGCGTCTTGCAGAAGTTGCAAGGCTTCGCCTGGCCTCGAGCGCCGCAGTTCCGCACCCAATAATTGATTGCTGTCCTCTAGACCTGTCTTACCCCCTCCCCTGCCTCACCTGCCTCTTCAGCCCCCCGACCTGCCCTCGCTCCCTCGGGCTTTTCTCTGTCCCTATACAACCTCGCCATCGGCCACACTGCGCGTTCCTCCGCGCTGCTTTCGTCCCTGCTCCACCTACTCTTGCTGTCACTTTGGCTGCATCCCCTCACTTGGCGAACTTTTTTAAGTAAAACTGGATCCGCACTCCAGGATCTGAGCATTGTTGTTCTTTCTCTCAATTAAAGCCTGCATTTCTCACCTTGTTTTGCAAAGCTCCTCTCTTTCTGTGATTAAGTGATTTATCATAGTCATTAATTTTGCCTCCTGTATGCAATGAAGAAGTGGTCCTGACACCACTTACGTGTACAGTTTCACGTGTGACAGGGTGTACCATACTGTTGAGAAGTGAATGCCTTCTTTTTAAAATGCGTTTTAGCTGTCTTTTGATTGGTCCAAATTTGTTCTGTATATGATTTTGCGTTCAATTTTGGACCATGCTGATAAAAAATCCGGAGATGTTTCCACGGTTGAAATGTTATACCATTTCATGACCAGCGCGAGTTCTTGGCCTCTAAAAACTGTTCGCTGGGAGCCTGAGATGCTTACAAGGAAATTTCTCACTACTCAGTCATTCCGACAGCTTAATAATGAGAAATTTTTGCCTAAAAACATGATGTTTTCTGTGAGCGTGTGTTCCATGAACTTCTTCGACAGAACTTCAACCCTATCCAGTCGTTTTTCTTTTAGAAGTACGTGAGTTGTTGACACTTTTGCACCCTCATATAGAACAAGTTTATTTTTTTGCACTTCTAACATGTTTTTCCACTCATATTCATTTCTTCGGTCAACTTTTCTGCACTGACTTCTTTAGTTCATTTGACCCATACTTTGAAGGCTTAAATAATTTTGGGGATGCTAGAAGTTCGAGGGTAACAGTTTCGAGGACAATCTTCGGTAGTCTTAATTTCATCGAACCAACACAGTGTGGTGAAACCGTAGATTTTTCGCACCGATAACACCCTACCGACCTCATTATTTCTCATTGACCCGATGTAGCTCAACAATGGCTGCACATACTTAGCTGATTTCAATAAAAGATTAACATGCTACATATTAAAAATAACCTGAAGGAATACAAATTAAGCATATTTATATATGACCTTTTTGAGCCATTTCCAGAACAAGCAGTTGATTTCAGGATTATTTTAATTCATTGTATAAGGTAATCTATGAACACGCAGTAGACTTGTATCGTCAGATCTATTCTTATTAGAATCACGTTAACTACATTGAACTTCATACTCTTTCTGGCTTCTGTTTCTTCAATGCTGCTCATTAAAAGTAAGAGTTATGTTGGATATAAATAATCCCTTGGACACGTCACCAAATTTAGTACATAAAAACGATAGCGAATCGACCAGACATTGCTACGATATAACAATTATGTAGAGAAATTTTTTCTTTGCGATAGATCACTATCTGCAAAACAGGCTTTGCATAATTTTAAATGGTCTGTAGTTAACATACGTAATCTTGGCTGTGTAATTTGTTCTGTTATCGGCTCTTGTGGAAGTCTATGCTTATCACTATAACTCGTAATTTTTGATGACAGAAGCAATAAGTTCTCACATTATTCTGTTAGAGGAATGCGATAAGATGAGCAAAACGACCGCTGTTATGTTAACACCAATACATAGATCTCGTTGCGACTTCTCCGATGTTCTTTCACGGTTCTATAAATGGAATCGATTTCTAACCACTAGAGAAGCATCAGAGTTTAAGATCAAGAATGTCCTACTTTATGATACTCTGTATTTGGCTGCACTATTTCACTGTTTGTGTTGATTCTATACATTAATTATGAGGGTAATAACAATCTGACAATTTCTTGGCTAAATACCTGTACTTCGATCTCACTTGCGCAAGGATTTACCGAACCACAACTGCTCGACTTTAGAGAGATTTTCGGTAAATGGTTTGCGTTTAAGAAGTAAAAAAGTAGCAAGAAAAACTAAGGTAGTTAAAAAATTTTTTTTATTCACATGCAGGGTAATCTACGCAACCATACAGAGAACAGGGAGTTCGAAAACGAATGGTTCAAACATTGACAGTGGATATAAAACCCCCAAAAAACTTTTTCCGAAATAAGTCAAATCCAAACTATCATTTTCTAGATATCAGATTTCAAAGGTGAGTAGATGTGTCTAACCATGGCAGCAATAGTCCTCAGAATCGTCGGTGATGAAACCTCTTTGATTACGTGAAACATTGCAACGAATTTACAACATTCTGTTCAGAATATCTGTCCTCTATGTCGGTCTGGTGCCTGTACTAAAGCGATTCCTGGACACAGTAAAGCTTTCGTAGGTCATCCACACTGAATCCTCAGCGTCAACTAATCTTCCAAAAAGATAATTATTTATTTTGTTCGTTTTACTGCCAGAGCTGTTTTATAATGTTCACTGAGAGCAAAAAATCGTAGAAGTAAACAAATATTGGCTTAAGTTGGGGATCTGAGATAATTTAGAGACAGAAAAATTTGCCTAGAAATCTAAACATTCATCCTTTTCGAGATTTCGAACCATGAAGGTTGTAGGTCACTTGGCAAATTTTACAGTCTCTACATTCAGCGCTATTCATGAACAAATAGGTCTTTGGGATTTTATGCCTTCAAGCTCTCGAAGTTTGTCCTATAAGTTTTCAAAATCCCTGAATATAGAGTGAAGCAGTAGTTTCAGCACGCTTTTCACGTGCAGAATAATTAAAAATATATTCAGTGTACTGAAAGTCCAAGAGTTTTACTGTTTAGAACTAATGCGAATTTTTCACGCGCTGAATTTTTTTTTGGTTTGTAATTTTTAAAGCGTTCGAAAGGTTTGGAAAATGGTGATCATGAATGTTCCAGCTGATCTCTCAATTTCAACCTAGAAATAAATTACTGTGGCGTAGAGCACAAAATCCAGGATAATTAGAATTAGAACGGGAGCGTGCTCTAGTGCAAAATTATAGGCCTCACTCATTTCCTACGGTGAAATATGAGTGTTCTCTCGTGAAACTTTGCAGCAAGCGCCATACACTCTGCAGCAGAGGCAATGACCTTTCCAAATCAGCAGAGATAATCAGCCCTTCTATCCTCTCGAAGGCAGTAGCCATATTTGTGCCTATATTTCACAGTTACTCATTTCACGGGACTGTGGTCATTTTTTTTCTCCTCTTGCCTAATTCTCTCAGACTGGTAGCCATGAAATTGGTTGATATGGATTTAATTTTTATAAAAGTGAGATTGATAGACTAAGTTCAATTAGTGATGAAGTCTTTACAAGTATCAACCCATCTTTTCAGATTAAATAAAACCGATACGTAAAAATTGCAACTTTTGAGACATTCAAAATGAGAATAAGGGGGTGTAAAAACAAAATGCTGACATTCTTGCCGTCAAAAGTAAAGTTAAGGCGTAATTAGGAATGAAACAGAAACAATTAAGAGTAATATGGGTACTAAAAATACACAAATGCCGGCTTTAGAGACAAGATCCGACAGGTTAAAGCTCTGGTTATATCTACAGACGTACAAGCCCACGTCGAGAGAAAAAACGATGCGATGCGAAGGCAGGGCTACTCGATATAGTTACCAGGGAGAACAAACAGAGAGAGAGAGAGAGCCGAACCCCGTGGACGGGAGTCGGAGGCCGTGTGTGGTTGTCCTGATAAAGCGTGAACCTGCGCTGATAGCGCGCCAGCCCGCAGCGCTGCGCCGCCCTGCTGCTCAGGTCGCGCTGCCGTCACGCTTGCTACATTGACGCTTTTATTTCATGGCCGAAATTCTGAATTTCTGTACGTCTTTCAACGAAAATTTGACTGAATTTCTTGTAAACGGTAAAGTTGTCGAATTTTGGTGAGGTGCAGACACCATAGTTGCTGCATTGGCTCTTGCATGGCTGAAATTTTACATTGTTGACGCTGTTAAATGAAATATGGGTATAGAGGTTCATTTTTAGAACATGACCTTAAAAAAAGTCAACCTAGTAACCCTGGTACATTGATTTGGGTTGCTTCGTTTTTTTCTGAACTACTGATGCTCATGCCAGTGCTAAAACAAAGATAAACTCCGTTGCCGAGATGAACTTATGATTCTGAGAAAGCAGCACACAGTTTCGAAGTTACTTTTGAATGAGGGTTGAAGTAACTTAATAAATTATTATAGGCTACGAAATAAACGATTACCAGTTATTTATTTTCATCTATTTGTACAATGTTTGAACTGTCGAAACAAAGTGAAACTTATAAGCATAATACTCCTCAAAAGAGCACAATTTTAAATTCAGTACCGTTGGACTTTTATCTGTTGTTTAAAATACTGTTTCATTATATCAGTACTTCGAATAAACACCTTTTAAGAGGACGGGCCTGATTGTATTAACTAACGTTATTAAAGCCGTGGAGTGAAATTAATGGAACTAAATAGCAATTGTCCTTCGTTATCAATGAAGAATATCATTTCCCTTTATACTTCTCGAGAACAGTTCACTCGCTTTTCCTGATCTGAGTTGTTTATTTTCAAATTACATCTGCTTAGAATGACAGATTGAAAATCTTTAGATGTACTACGCATTGTAGCAACGTAGAATTAAATTCCTCGCATGAAAATAAAATTTCGTTAGAGCTCAAGTTCTGAAGGTGGGAACGCATCCTTCCGCATAAAAAAGCCTTGAATTCTTTTGTGGCTTCTTCTATATTTTTGATAAATATTCCTGAACTTAATAAGTAGAAAAAACAATCGCTTTTAGAGCTTTAAAAGACTGAAAAGATTAATTCAGGTGATTTTCTACTTTTTTTTATCACCTGCAAATGCTATAGGAAAATCCGCAAGCACCAACTGTATGTACAGAGAGAGAGACTGAAGCCCCCTAGTTAAAACCAAGTCTGTTTTACTCAATTATGTTTATACGATAAGATAAAAGTTATTTATGTTAGGCTCAACTTTAACGCGGTATTTAATCCAATGTTAATCAGTAGTTGATGTCAAATTCGCCGATGAAAATGTGGAAAGGGAAGTTTTTAGGTTTCGCTTCCACAGCTTGAAATCTGCTCTTGAATGCCGTGGTTACAGTCTGTTTACTTTCTCGTCAGCCATGAATAAGCAAACACGGAAGAAGGTCTAGGATCTATTGCCTGGAGATTTGTAGACTTGCGCTCTGCACTGAGGCAAGCTCCATGACAATAAAATAAGTATGATCCGGATGTGGACGCAGAACATCGATCTTTGGACGGTTGTTCTTAAGCAATTTACACGCACTGATTTTGATGCAATTGCATCCCAATTATTCTATTGAAAGAGAGTTTGCTGTTCCACATTTAATGATATTTAAGAACTGCGCCGAGATCTGACGTTAAGTTTGAACGTGTAGAGAGCTAAACTGAGGGTGCAGCAACGCTCAACAGTCAGGTTATAGTTAAATTACCTACCTTCTCAGTTGAAGTAAAAGGAGTTCAATATCGTTGTTCGTGAGCCCCGTAAAAAGTGCAGGAAACAACACAGTTATAAGACATGAGCTTTGAGAACATCATTGAAAATATTCGGCTCCACCGAAAACGCTTACATAGAGACGATGCAGCTGTGTGCCAATTAAATACTATGTATAACGCATAATTTGAGACTGGAGGGTGCCAGTCGACATTGACGCTCAACTCAGTGATTGCTAGTCAGCAACTGCATTTATATTAGAGCAATTCTTTCACGTCTTGTGTTTCTTAAAGCATACTAACTGATTTTTAATAACATTGGATCATTTCCGCTGTTAAACGAAGAAATTTTTACATTTCAGTATTTTGTGGTTTCAGGTTTCGGCAGTTAATGTTTGCCGTGTATTAACATCCATGGTAAAATACATAAACCTTTCGCTGTGCGTGTATTTAGCGTGAAAGAAATGTCAAAAGATTTTTTTTAGCTATTACATGTATTTCCACAAATGTCTCGAACGATGCAATTCGTAAAAAGAAATTTACTTCGACGTCAGTAAATGAACCGTCAGAAACTATTATAGTTTTTTTCTCAGTACTTACATTGGGTAACTTATATTTGAAATAGTTGAGTTGCATCTCATGTATATGTAGAAGGTTAGCCACGAAAATCCTTGGAATCTTGTGAACGGAGAGCATTTTCTGTAGTGAAGGCATCTGCTAAACATGACAAAGTGCATCATATATTGTTAAAGTGCTCTTGCTTTATGGCCCCTATGCGAACATTCGAGAGCAAAATTTGAAGAAATAAAAGAAAAGCAATCAGAATAATGGGACAAGAAAAGCAAACGAAAACAGCACACGTTATTCTACAGTCGATCCTGGAGTAACAGATCATCTTTTGCGAATCTCAACTTACACGGTTGAGAATCAGTCTTAGACACCTCCATTTTTCGATACTTGAACCAAGCATCGTATTAATTGAGTAAATAACTATATGACGAACTTTTAGCCGCATAAATGGAGGTTCGCACAAGTTGATGTACTCCCTAAGGACCGACTGCTCTGGTACTTCCGCTATGGTTGTTGAATTTGGTCAGTGTGCGTATAAATCAAACTGGCTCCTCTCAGGGGGAATTAACTATTTTATCCAAGGGAATTATCGCTCTTTCGAAAGAAAAAAAAATGATGCGAGGTCCTGAACAAAAGTTTGGTTAGACTTTCGTTTCAATGTAGTAGAAAATGTTTATATTTTGTTCCAGCCATATTTTGGGTTCATTGCTGTCCTTTATTTAGCACCCATTTCTTTTTATTTCTACTTTTATCCTGTTCCATAAACTTCTTTCAATTTTACAGTTTCTAACCGAAAGATGTGGGGACACACATTGCGCATAAATTCCCCATTCCCTTAATACCACACTAAATGATGCTTTCCTCCTTCCTCTCTGTTGTGGTTAGGAAGCGTGAGTTAACTTATAGTCAAATCTAATGTATTGAAATTGGTTCTTAGAGGTTAGTTTCGTAGAACGGAAATATGAATAGCATTTGAAGCTCTGAAATCTTTTCTCCTACAACGAGAAGGATTACTTTCTTTGAACTGTTATTAGCATACAACTACACTGCACGAGGTTACAAGTTGTCATTAAGGTGCTGAAAATTTGTGAGTACCTAGTTCGAGTCATTACCTAAATTTATTTATGGCTCTTAAATGTGATGACATTTGCTTGATCGTTTTTATGAATGATAAGGAATCCCAAAAGATGTACAGAGTGTCGCAACCGCCTTAGAATCGGATGGCCGAGGAAGAAAAAGAAGGCTTATTATATGTAGTAATGCAGCATGGTGAACATAAACGAATCTGAAGGAAAAGTTAAATCAAAGCTATAGTGTTTTCCCTTACCTACGTCGTAGAAATGCGAATTAATTAGCAGGAGATGTCTAAGATAATGTGAGGCACGAGTGTGTGAACTTAATGCCGGCTTGTGTCGAGACCCACGATAACTTGCCCCCTAAGTGATAATGCGAAGTGCTCCAGCTCCGTTGTGCTTCTCTTTAGCACGTAGGAACGAAATCGGTTATGTTGAGGTGAGTGTTTTTTCGGTGGTCAGCTTTGCTTTCCTTCGGTACGTAGGAACGATCGAAATAGGCCATGTAGGGGTGAGTTTTTTTTCATGGGGACAACTTCTCTCTCTTCGGTACATACGAATAAAATCAGTTATGGTGTTTTTTTTCTTTGGTCAACTTCTTTTTTCTTCAGAACGTAGGGACGAAATAGGTCATGCACTGGTGAGCGTTTTTTCGGTCAAAATTGAATTTAAGCCTTTCACGGAAATTAAAAATTCCGTTTTGAAGAATCACTAAAGGAGCACATTTAAAAACGTTTCACACGAATGACATTCTGCTCGCTGATTCATCATTTTCGAGTTATTCAACTTTGAAGTTATAAGAACGTCGTATTTAAAAGTGAAGGAACGTACTTGTAAATATGCTGTAATACGGTATTTACGTAACGATTGGTGAGGTTAGGGTAGGTTATGGTAGGTTAGTTAAATGACGTAACCTAAAAATACATAAATCAACCTAAAATAGCTTACCTCAACTTACCCAAACCGAGGCTACTATTTACGCCAAGAAGTGGGCGTGTCCCGCCAGAAAAGTGGACGTCACCCAACAATGCGGCGACTAAGTAACCGACCATATAATGTGATTCCTATCTGAACGTAATTATTGTTATGTCTCAAAAATATCGCATCAGCGAGCAGAATGTCATTCATGTAAAACGTTTTTAAATGCGTTCCTTTAGTGATTCTTTGGAGCGGAATTTTTCATTTCAGTGAAAGCCTTAAACTCAATATTGACCGTTTTTTCTTGCGAGCAGCTTCTGTCTTCATTGAGTAGGAACGAAATCGGTTGTTTAATGGTAAATGATTTTCCCTGTGGTTGTCTTGTTTAATTAACACGTTTCCTGCGATGGGTTAAGCTGAAGTCCAATACTCGAGTAAATTTAAAGTTAATTGTAGCAAGCAAGTTTGAAAACGGCAAACATCAACTGAATAGTGCCTTCATTTAGCTTTCATTAAGTATTTATAAAAATTGAATTGGTGACTACAGATAGGTCAGCAGCATTATGAATATCCCCTCAATGACCACCGGTGAGATTCTTCGCTAGAAACGTGTTAAGGTTATAGGAGAAAGTTTGTTATGGAATGGGATGAATGAAATCAGTTAAGTTGAGATGTTTAGTGTGTTGAGATGTTTAGTGTAAAAATGTATTTACTATTCAATGATTAAATTTTCTTATTGAATTTCTCCCTCCGTAATGAAAGTATTACCAATCTCTATGACCAAATGAGTAGCCTTTTAAAATTTCCGATAAAAATTATTTTCTTCATGTAGGTTATATCCTTCGGCACAATTTCACGTCTCGTTGAACTTGACCGAACCACTTATCTTCATTTTTGTTTTATGCTACCTTTACCATATCTCCTAACCGTGACTTGATCTTTAACTGCTATTTGAAATTAGAGTTTATCTTCAAGATCAACTCGAGTCTTCGCCTGAAATTTAACGCCCTTCACCCCAAATTTAAGCTCCTTATTAAGTTTTGCCTGAACCCCAACTTCAAGTTTGAAGTTAACCATAGTCAACCGCAACTATACTAACGTTTGTTTACTTATGCCCAAAGCCCTTCTTCAAACACAACGTTAACTTGAATATTTCCACAACTTTATCTATTATCTACAGTAAGAATAGCTTTGCCTTCTACGACTAACTATTATCCGCAACCGTTTCCTTTACGACTCTAGCTCGTGATAAAATACGATAAAAATTATCCTCCACTGCGTCCGAAAAACGTACGGTAATAGCTTGGTTTCAATTACTTTTTTTGACTTCGCATGTATTACTGTCTCGATAACAACTTTGATGTAGTGTTTTAGCGCGTGAAGATGATTTCAAAATATTCTCCACTTGCAAACAACAGGCTGCGCAATTACGTCGTGGTGGCAGAGTTGAGCCTGTTTTTTCGATTTTGAGTGTTTTATTTTTTCATGTCCCACTCTGGCTTCTCGTTAGAAGAGGTAATTTACTTAGCTCGCAGTGTTGAACTCCAGTAGTTCAAAAAAAATTATATGGAGTTGACTTGTTGTTTGGGAACGTCTTTTTCTCCTAATCCGTGTATATGTTTGTGAAGGAAGGAATGCATTTTATTAATTTGATGTTAGAGCTAATGAATTAGGTAAACAAGAGTATTAATTACTTGAAAATTTGGAGCTGGAAATTTGAAGAGAAATCAAAAGGCAGCGAGTAGCGCAATCTACAAATTTTTCCAGCAGCTGTCTCATTCTTACTTCAGGAAATATTAGTGTAGCCGTTGTCTCTTTCTTACTCCAGGTAGCAGGATTTTTCCTTCTTAGAAGTGCTCATTGGCAAATTAATTTCAGGGTGACGCTTCCTTTGTCTGTCATATTCCGCGCTGCAGCGCACAACCAGTGTAGCAATTGACTCGAGCAACAGAACTTGAGCAGTGTGCACCCCTACTGTGGCTTTGCAAGCGCAAGTCCAGCTTCTCGTCATCGAATGCCCCGAAATCGTCCCTGTATTCCCGAGTCTTGCTATGAGCGCTGCGCGTGACCCAGCCCTTCCCTTTGTTGAGAACAGGTCATTTGATTAGTTTAAGATTTCATGGCTTTTTTGCGTTACTGAGAATCTGGGCAAATTTGAAACTTTTAAATTGGGGCTTTAAGTTTCTATTTTCTTCTTCGTTTACCTTTTTTTTCTTTGCACTGATCTCCTTTTCATAACCCCATTGTGATCAATTCCATGGTTTTTTCCGCAAGTTGACAAAAAGCTTAATCAATTTTTTGTCATCGCACGCGTTCTTCATTAATGTTCATTTTTATCATTCATGAGTGTTGCGCCCGTTTTTACTCCTCAAATGTTCATTCCTTAATACATCGGACCTTCTTCCTCTTGAGGTTCCTAAATTTTGCATCACGCAAACCCTCAAGCTTTACTCTTGCTCCTTTTTCCACAGTCTTCTTTATTTTCCATTGGGTGGATCGTGCAGTCCCTTCTTCTCGCTGGGTCGATCGGTCGGTGCTTCTTTGCCGTGTGCGCCTGATCGACCCGCGGCGACGCTGCCTGAGCGAGCAATCGGTCATCACACGTAGCTTAGGCTTCACCTGGTGGGTCGGGGTGTAGGCTTAGGTGATCGGGAGGGAAGGGATGAAAGAGCATCTGCTGAACGGGATCTAAGCTCGTTCGGGATAATATGAGAAAGTAAGCTGCATTTCACAAAGGTAGGAATATTTAGTATTTCTTGGGAGAGGAGTGGTCTTCGCAAAGTGAATTTCTCCTTTATTGATCTTCCACCTAAACAAGACGTCCTCTGGAAAACGTACAATGAAGGAAATGGCCTGAAATTACGTTTTCGGATGTAGGAAGCGATAAGGGAAGAATAAATATAGTTTGAAGGATGGAGAATAATTTTAAATTGGCAGTGTAGTTGCTAATAATTAGCAAACAAAAATTTTTGTTTACTCTTAAATCCTGTGGTAGGGGAAATTCACATAAAAGCAGAAAATATAACGAAACAACGAAACTGAGTAGAATTAACTCTAAGCTAGCCGGAACTCACCGCTGTTCAATAGCAAGTGCAACACGTACACTCGTGTGCAGAAATCGTAAGTTTTAATAGAGGACTTATTATTCCACAAAGAAATTTACATATTCGCGTGGTTTTACCAAGATATCAATGTTACAGGTTGTTTGAAACTTCTTAACTCAAAGCTTATTAATGCTCGCGGGCTCATAAAACGACTGCAAGGCATCCGTTG
This sequence comes from Platorchestia sp. MABIK, assembly GCA_014220935.1. Classification (NCBI taxonomy): domain Eukaryota; kingdom Metazoa; phylum Arthropoda; class Malacostraca; order Amphipoda; family Talitridae; genus Platorchestia; species Platorchestia sp. MABIK. The sequence continues at coordinate 41,074 of JACJUY010002247.1, read as the reverse complement.
CTATGAATATAGACGTAGTGGGCAGCTCATTTGCGAAGCAGCAAGCGAGGCCTACGGGAGGGAAGCCTCACTCAGGCCTCCGCCGACCTGTAAACAAATGAGGGGAGAAAAAGTCGCGAGCGATGGTCCGACCGCCGGAAGAGAGGGAGACTTCGAGGGGCTAGGCGCGAGACGGAGGAGCGCGAACGGCCGCGGCCACTGATGCCTCTCGACCGCTCGTGCCATGCAGAGCAGCACCTCAACCCCTCGTGCCACGCACAGTGGCACCTCAACCCCTCGTACCACGCACAGTGGCACCTCAACCGCTCGTGCCACGCACAGCGGCACCGCAACCCCTCGTGCCACGTACAGCGACACCTCAACCCCTCGTGCTCCGTACAGCGGCACCTCAACCCCTCGTGCCACGCACAGCGACACTTCAACTTCTCCTTCAATATATTTTCAGCGGCTCAGTTCTACCGTATTCAGCCCCTTGTTCAGTCGATATATTACAGTAATTATAATGTGGTAGAAAAAGTTTGGAGGAAGCATTAATGCAATTGTGGAATAGTCAAAGAATTAAAGTTGAAAAAGGTTTGCTTGCGATAGAAATTTACTCGCAGTCGCTTCTTTATATTGATATTTTGCCGTCAGCTCTCATTAAAAAAGAAATCCTCGCTCAGTTTATTTGATCTCATTAGCTGAGAAGTTATACGCGGTTCTGACTCTCCTTAAAACTTAGACATAGTTTGTAATTCTTTGACTGCAATTGAAGTGAAATTGATCATTCTAATCATTGTTTCACGGGCATCTGGCGACCTGAAGCGGAGCACGAGACATTTTTCGCTTCATTTCCGAGGATGAGTTTCAACGAAAATTTGAAAAAATTTGTATTGGTTCTATTCTGTTTTCAGAAACGTCGACGTATAAGCCTGCTGAAAAAATCTTTCATTTCATCGGATAGACGCTTATATTCATGATATGTAAAATACATGCTTCGTTTGAAAAGCTATACGCCTCACAAATTTTCATCCCTTCTTCAACGCTTTGCTAACGCTTCCGAGCACATCAGTTTGGTTATACGGTAGCTTCGTCGCGTGTTATACATAGAAATATAGATCTTTCATTCCGGCATCCGTTTGCTTATTCATATACGATTGCTGAAAGTTTGAGGATTATAATTCATTTGCTCATCACATGCATAACTCGAAGGTGCGAGTAGATTTAATTATCATGTAAACTCAACCATGCGCTTCAATTCCGGAAAGTATATCACTTCTGAGAAAACAGGTGGGCTATCACAGGGTTCTTAATTAGGGTATTAGAGCATCATCGATCATAGACAAAAAGTTTCAGGGAAGTAGTTTTTTGTCGAATCAAAAGAATGTTTATTACAACAGTGAGGGCAGTAAAAACTACGTTTCTCGATTCCCAAAAAGTTGTCAGGCAAACATGTGATCTAACAAACTTCACTCGTTACGTCTTGTCCGCCAACCTGATATTGATGTTCACTGCAAACTGACGGGCTGTGAAATACCCGCTCACCTCAAATGCCGTTCTCAATGTCCTAACTGAAACAACTATTGTACCTATTGGAACAAGTGCTTCCAGGGGGCAGATGCGAGGCCCCGAGTTAGAGGTCAACTTAATTATTTTGACGTAGAATAGGTTTGCTTTTGTTTTGTAACGGACCAATTTTTTCCGGTTCACTGCTTTACACCTTGTTTCACGAACTTTTTTCAATCTTCGAGTTACTATGCATAGTGTATGGAGACACTCCACGTACATAGACTACCGGTTCTCATAATTCCATTCTATCAGGTGCCTTCCTCCTTCCTTTGTTTGGAAATACCTTTATTTTGATTAGGATGGCTCCAGCTAACTTTCTATCAAATCTAATTGTCCAAAATAATGACTTGAACATCCATAATAAAGTTATTACTGATATTACGCTAACATTGGAGAGATAAAGCCAATAAGAACGGTTTTATTTCTGCCCTATTCATACAATTACAGGCTCTTTAGAAATACACTCGACCTGTCGTAGCCCGGTGGCTGATAGATGCTTGAGCGGTGACACTGCTGCCACTATCCACTCAGGCAGAACATGGGAACTTGGAACCCAGCGGAGATGTACAGCCAAAATTCCTGCTGTTGGGCGACCAGTAGTCACAAACTTAACTTTTTAAAATATGTAATCGAAAATGAATAAAAACACAATTTAATTAATGTTTGCTATTTTTAACATTTCTTTCTACAATTGCTTTTAAATTCGAGTTGATGAATATTGAACTTCATTATTACCCATCGCGGTCAACGTGCTAAAACAAGAGAATTATGGAAAAAATCGATAACAATTAAGATTACCTCATCAGTTTGCAGAATTATTAGCTATAGGGGGAAATGAGTACTTAACCAACAGTCAAGAAATTGTGTTATTAGGAAAGCTAAAAATTCTTATTCAGATTGCTGTCACAAATAAGTTAGCAAAGCAAATTCACGGTCGTGGTAAAGAATTTGCGCATTGATCACATGAAGCCAGTACTTCTTTCTATTCATAGACACGACATGCTGTCACGACGCAGACTTTCGTATCGGCAAAAATTCAAATCGTCCTGCGCTTCGAGACCATGCAATCGGCGAATTTCGTCCACTTGATTTATTTATAAGCATTCGTTTTATTCACCAATATTATGTATAGTTTTTGTTGTCCAAAGTGCTTGCTGAACGATAACGTATGTTTCTTGGAGCATCGCCGGAAGGAGAAGCTGGAATTCTAGCGTGGTCACTTTTTCGTTTGGGTGTGGTCATTTTACATTGTCTGAAGTGCCTCCAGCGCGAAATATTTGTTCGATGTGGTTTATTTATTTATTGAAGTGGATTATTTTGTTCTCCAAATTTTGCAGTGGTGAGCGAAGTACAAAAAATCCAAGTCTAAATTGACTCAAAATAACTGAAATTTGCTTACGCTACGTCGAACGAATAAGGAAGCTCAACTTTCAACACCTAATATGAATTACAGATTAGTGTTTTTGCTCGTAGTTAGCGATAGATCGTTTATTTTTTCATTCAAGGAAAAAGTAATTTTTTGAATGTTTCTTTGCATCGCTGGGCGGCAAAAATCCTAATGTAAGGCTACGACGAAAGTCGCACAAAATCGTGAATCGATGAAATTGTCTGAGACAGTTCGCGAATTAGTACAAATTCAAGTATGTGAATAAAGGAATAAATTTCCATGAGTTGGAAAGTTTTGATTAGAGTGAAAGATTATCACTATTTATGCAAGAAGTGAAAGTTTGTACATGGAACTTTTTATTGATCGACATCTTCAGCAAGTTTGCAAAAATATGCATAATGTATGTATAAGTATTATAAATGTGTGTATAATGTATGAAAATGCATGTATAATGTATGCAAATATATGTATAAATATTAATGCGAATATATGTGTATAATTCGAGTAATTATACTTTTTCACCCGAAGCAACCCGTTGAAGGATTTAATGAAGCAATTCCGAGAGCGATTACTTAGTTGCATTAAAAATGAATAAATTGTCCCTTGGAACGCAGAGAAGTACATTTTTCAAACAGTAATTCATGTGTGTATTTGTTATGCAATTCATGTATTTGTTTGTTGAAGTCATTCATAAATACATTCATTCAAGGGGCTTAGAATAGGCAATAGGTTTAGGTGAGTTCGTTTTTTTATGATGTGGGGACGGACGCCGCCGTGGAGATACTGTTAAGATACCTCAGTCATAGATAGACCTTCTGAACTTCTGTCTCTCGCGCCCACTTTGCTTCCTTCAGTTTTCGAGATTTTTTCCGTCTCTTCTTCCTCTTTCCTTCTTTTTCTTTTTTGCTTATTTTGCTGTTCTTATGCACAATGTATCCTGTACAGGAACACACCTTGTACACAAATTCGCCGTTTCTTATAGTTCATACTGAATAGTCTCATCTCTTCACTCACTCTCTGGTGATCGCATTTGTTGAGGCTAGGGATACCTAATTGAACGTATATGGTAAAAATAACAAACCTCCTTCCTTATGGAACACCCTGCACATCTGTTCCGATATTTATCTTTCTGAGAATGAATGCATTCTTTCCTTAAAAGATTGAATAATTGGAACTTCATGATCCAATATCTTCATCATTCCATTCTTTGGAACGCCTTTGTTGCGGTTAAGGAGGCTAAATCTGATTTAATCTAATCTATGGTTCTGCATTAATCGTGAATTATTAATGAATATTTGGATTGCCACTGAATCACTGATTCTCGTAATTCAACTTTAAATTATGACTCGTATCGATGTCTTTCGAGCCTATGGTATTGGTATGCTCCTTCTTTTTTATTTGCACTCAAACTAGTTTTTCTCAATGTGTGCACCATTAAAGTTTGAAGTTTATCAGAGCACATCTTTTAGTTCCGTTACTTCGTATTTTCTCTCTATTATCTGCCTTTGTTGTGTCACTCTCCCTAACTACATATGTTTTTCTTTCTGCATAATTCAGCTTCAACCGTGGTGTAAACGTAGCTTTTAAACATTTTGAGGGCAGTTTTTCTAGGCGTAGATATAGTGTTGAATGCGTTTAGCGCTAGCCGTCTATGAAGCGCTGGATACTTCAGCGTTCACCGTTCAAGAGGTGCTGGATGGGTTCAGTGCTAGCCGTCTAAGAGACGCCGGAGACGTTCAGCTCGAGCTCTGCAAGAGGCGCTGGATACATTCAGCGCCTGCCGCCTACTCAGCGCTGAGCGCCGGGAAGGTGCTGGGCGAGCTGTGGCCGCCGTACGGCAACAGGGGCAGAGTGACGGCTGGTGGTCGTCGCCGATAGGGCAGGCAGGCAGGCAGAGCGGCGCAGGGTGAGGGCAGACGAGGGGAGGCGGGGGTGGGTAACCGAGTGCATTAGCGCACGCCAGAGGTCGGTGGCGGTGCCGCCAGTGTGAGTGTGCACAGCGCCAGTCTTACACGCGCCCAAACTGACGTCGCTCTCTCGCTCGGGTCTCGTCGTTACGCTCTTCTCCTGCCACTTGCATGCACCCTCACTTTGGTGTCCCTCCTCCCATGCCGCAACTACCTCCACCTTCTTATTAGTGTTATCCAACACTTGCTAGAGGTTGGGCGGCCACACCGTGCTTCGCTGGTCAGTAGATCACGGCACCTCTCTACAGCGTGATTGTCCTCCCATGGTGAAATAATCTCTATAGTGTGATGGTACTTCGTTAAATTTTGACATCTAAGAAGAGCAAGAATTTATGCCTTATTTATAATTAAGCCATATGACTATCTTCCACGTACTCCAGTGATCGACTATCTTGTGTTGCCATGAAAAACGTTTCGCATGGAAACATTTGGTGCTGACCAGTGCTTATTAATTGCTTCCGGTTTACTTGTGTGACACAATGTATGACTGGGGTGAAGTGGTTACGTGGCATGAAAGTGAACTGTGAACAAACCGTCAGTTTACTCCGCATCACACATCAAGTTGGCGGTTCTTCTGTCTCGGAAACATAATTTATAAGGTAAGTGCGACTAGGATGTATAACTGTGCCATATCTATCGTTTCAATTTGATAGGGAGGAGACATTACTGATTAATATAAAAATAATTTTTGCATGGCCCAATTGTCTCTGGGGATTTCACTCAAAAACAATGACGTACGAGCTAAATATGAATGTATTTCCATCCACCAAAGCCGTCGCGAATAAACAGTTTCTATGCGTGACGTATCTCAAATGAGTACACACTAAATCCTCTGCAATGCGTGGTGTCGCTTTACAAGTGAGTGAAAACGACAAACACGTGCCGCTTGCCAGCCAGCCGCCAGCGTGGCACCGTGCGCATGTTTGAATCCTGTTTATATCTGCAATAATTTTAACATTGTTTTCTCATTTCAACTGGAAGCAAGCGATGCCAAACGTGCTATATGGCTGAGATCCCTCCCCTCCATGTTTTGGTCATATGTAACCGAAAAGTAGCATATTTCAGCACAGTGCGGTGTACATGTTCATAATTTATCAATAAAAATTCATTGAAACTCAATTTTCATGTTCACGGTGAACTATAAAATGTCAGAGAAAACGTTCTTTACATGGTGTTGCCAGATACTGCCAGAGAGCCTTCTCACCAATGTTCTCAAATCTGCATACATCATTAGTTTTTGAAGTGATTTTCGAGCCAATGTGAATTTGAAAAATGTTCTTCTTTGCTCAACTTTTCTGCCGGTGAATATTTTACTCTGGAAAAAACGTGAAAGAGTTGGTTGCAGATATACAGAGGGACAAGCTAAGGTGCAGCTGTAGGGCGAGGAGGGGGCAGAGTGAGGGGTGCGCTCGCAGCTGATAGATGGCGTCGTTCTTGTTTTTTTTTTCTATGTAAACATATGATTTAAGAGAGGTGCCAAATGAATGGGGAATGAGCGCTCTACATTGCCGTTTGATTTAATCTGTCCGCCGTTTTGCTGCCGGAACAGGCGAGTAGTATTTAGGGTTAATTATGATCTTCAACAAATCGACTTATTACTAGGTTTTATTTGTAATTAAGGTGGCACCGGTCACTGGCTTTGAGATGTGAACTTAATAATGAACTTCAATATTATATCGTATAGAAATGCTAGGCTGCATTGTGGCTGTGCAAAAATACTTGAAGTTTTGAAAGACATTTGCGTATTTTTTCCCTCCCCTGATCAATTTTGTTCATTGATTCAGTTTTTAGATACAGAGTTGAATAAATTTTTGGTTTTCAAAACTTCTTAGTCTTCATAATTGAAAAGAGTTAGCTGTTTAGCAATTGAAATTAATTGCTTTATAATCATAAACATTATCATATAGTAGTTGGATCACGGAATTTTGCTCTCCTGGCCATTAGCTAGCAACGGCGCCTACCAATTTTAGCCTACATGATTTTGATGAACCTAAACAAATTTGCTACGGTGGGAAAAACAAGTGTAAGATCGCGTGTACGCATGCGCGTGTTTGGTTGCGTTTGCTAATTGCTGCAAAAGGAAGCGCGCGTCCTCAGGAACTGATTTAGTGGGACGTCACTGCACCTCTATTTACTTACCGACTTGGCGAACCTGACTTAGCGAACCTGACTTAGCGAACCTGACTTAGCGAACCTGACTTAGCGAACTTGACTTGGCGAACCCGGGCTCGGCGAACCCGGGCTCGGCGAACCCGGGCTCGGCGAACCCGGGCTCGGCGAACCCGGGCTCGGCGAACCCGGGCTCGGCGAACCCGGGCTCGGCGAACCCGGGCTCTGCGAACCCAGGCTCGCAGAACCCGGCCCGAGCCGGCAATTTCTAGAGAGCGTTAGCTCACAAGTGTGTGTCCTGTAGGAAGGCTGTGGCAATAGCCTGCTGTGCGGGTAGCATTTCAAAATAGTGTGCTTACAGCAATGTTTTCGTACATGAGGTACGAATTATCTTTTAAATGAATGTTTTATGCTACTACATCTCTATTCGAAAGTTTAACCTGCTTCGTACTTTGGTAATGCTACGCAGAATTTTTCTCAAGTGAAATTTTACAAGCGTATAATACATTGTTCTGTGAAATGCTCGGATAACCCAATGATCATCGAATTGTAGATCACATGCATGAACGTGTATTTCAGGGAAAAGATGACACTAATTTTTGGTAGAAAATGTTTCTGTGGATATACATATGATTATGTTTAATTCCCATCCAAATTTGTTCGCTTCTACCTTGTCGAGCAGAAGTTGTCGCATGAAGACTTGCTCAAATTTGTGCAAGTTGTTTTTTCCCCTGGCATATGAAATGATAATAAAGAAACATGGCGCTCTTCTCAGAGGATATACTTTTACTATCAGTGAAAATTAGCGCTCCCAGGGGGATGATGTGGGGTCCCAAGCTGAAGATTAGGTGGGCCTTGCCTTTGTTGAAATAAAAACGTTCGTGAAGCATTTTCAGTTAGCTACTCTCCTGATTTTCGATATCAACTACTTTCTTCTTTAACTTGTATTTTGTTTCAGTTTGCCTTCGTAACTTACTGTTTCTACGCGCAGGGAATCTTGTGTGGGAATGCACAATGTGCATAGATTGCACGCTTCCTTAACTCCATACTAAATGGTACTTTAATCCTTCCTCTCTGTGGAACGTCTTTGTTGTAGTTGGGCAGATTCAAACTAATCTAATCTCTACTCTTACTGTGAAATCCTCCACTCTTGCTTGAATATCCTTCACTCTCGCAGTGACATCCTTCACTTTTTCAGGATCTCTTTTATTCCCTAAGAGATTTCTGCTACTCCCGCAGTGATATTCATCAATCCCGCTGAAATGTTCTTCACTCACTCGTTCGAACCTAACAATCCTCGCACCGATTTTCAAGCGCCAGCTCCAGTACGCCTCAATTCGCCTCAGTAAGCCCCTAGTTACTACCGAAATCCGAGTGCTGCAATACCAGCTGAAAATGTCAGCACTGGTAGAAGAACGTCAATATTCCAAACACATAGTCGTATAACTAACCTGCATGAAGTGTACATAAAAAATCACATGGAACTATACAGACCAACAGTATAAAGTGTTGACATGCCATACTAAATTATGACCTAGAATATAACACACTGACTTTCAGTACAACATTTCAACGTACAATTGATTCGAATGAAGTTAACACTGGGATACACGCCGTCGCTACAAGGACACGTCGAATGGCACCATTCGCTATCACGTCACATCCACGCAGCGCTCTGATGCGTTGCGCTCGGCGATGTGACGGCGCGTCAGAAGCAGCAGCGGCGACAGCCGCGGGAGGTATCGCTCGTTGAAGGAAGAAAACCGGTTGGTTGCGCCGGGCCTTTCACGCGGCATCTTCGGGCGCGACAGGAGGGCGGCTCAGCCGCCGGAGTCGCCCTGTGGCGCAGGCGAGCCGCTGGATTCACGAGGAATGAACGAGTTGCAGGATGCGACGAGAAGAGCAGAAGTCTCTGAATTTATTTAAGAGTGTAGGTGGTCGACTGGATTTGTTCAGATCATTTAGGGTATTCTTTGAGTTCGTTAAAGAGAACCAGATATTCTATGGACGTGTCCAACAAAGGAGTTGTTTTGGATTCGTCTTAGAGAGTGTACTAGACTGTTTCTATGCCCCTTCTTCATAGATTCCGCATTCTCTAATATCCATACTAAATGGTGCCTTCCTCCTTCCTCTCTTCGATACGCTCTTTTTTTTTGTGGCGGTTTGGGAGGCTTAAATTAACCTATTATCTAACCTAGAGGGTGTACTAGTCTCGGGAATTGCCTTCAAAAGCAGACTAGTCGTGAAATTTATCTCAGAAAGTAGAGCAGTCGTAAAAATAGTTATGGAAGGCAAATTAGTCATGAAAATCGTCTTGAAAGGCCCACTTGAAAATTAGCAGATCGGTCTCAAAAATTGTCTCAGAAAGCAGTCTAGTCTCTGCATTCATTTCAGAAAGGAGAAAGGCTCAAGTCTTCTCAGGAGGCAGACAATTCACTGGGTTTGTCTCAGAAGGCAGAGTGGTCTCTGGATTAATCTGAGATAGCAGACTCTGGATTTTTTTCGGAAGATAGCCCAGCTTTGTTTTGTCCAACAGAGCAGGAAAGTTTTTTTTTATTTGCGAACATGGCACATTGCATTGGTCCCGTTGATGCCTCCTACTTCCTTTCAATTATCGTCAGATTGCTGTAAGTCACTATATTCATTTGCTTCTAAAATGACTTTATCAATTACTTGGAGCTATTAGTAACAGGCTCTTTCAATGCAAGTTAGGAGCAAACTCATGATTTTTTCCGTGTTTTTGCTTCAGCAATTTGTTTTCGACTGTTTTCACAGTTCCTGGAAGTGCACTTTTCTATAAGCACATAAAGTTTGAGTCTCTCACGTTTTCCGAGCTTTTCCTACCGCTCATGTTGCTGAAGTTCTGGGAGGGAATCATCATGATTGTCTAAGATAGCTGTCAAACCTTGAGAGCGGAAACCTTACAACAGTTACCCCTACTTTATTCAGAAAATAATCCCTATTCAATTTCATCATATTTCTCTGCATTATGTTTTGTACATACATATAAAACTCATTAAGCCTTATTTCGAATCTGGATTTAAAAGCTGAATGAAATTCTATTTCAAACATACGAAACAGTGATCAAAACCCGGTTTTGAGATCCTGAAAGTCTTTATGGCTTCATTGGAAAAAACGAAGTATGAGTGGTATTAGTAACCAAGTGAAATTCGATATGAAATACGCAATGGTAATCAATAACCGGATTTTAGATCCTTTACGTGTTCCTCTGCCTTCGTTTTGAAGAAAACGAGTTGTGAGTCACCGGTTGCATTCGAGTCACCAAGTCGTCAGGCCCGAAGACGGTGTTGAGGTTTCTGGTCGGTGACTAGAGATCCGTCGGAGCACGAACTCATCTCCGTATACCTCAGAAGGAATTGCCACGCGCATCTCTGTACCTTTGCCAATCGTCAGATCTATCCACTCTTGATACAAGAAACAGAAAATTGTAATTTTAAGTCGTCTTGTCTATTGTTATACCTAGTAAATCAATTCGTCGTTCTCGAGTGTCCAAATGAAGTTTTGCGTATCAATTCAGCAAAGAACTGGCTACGGCAGTCGAAGTCTATCGTTGATTATAATAAAAATGGCCCTTTCATGTTACGTGCATTCAACTCATAATACGAGTGAATTGAAAAGCGCAAGGGTGCAGGTTACAAGGATGGGGTTGTCCTCTATTTTGGCACCAAGCTGCAAATTGTTGCGGTTAGCAAAGCCTGTTTGCTCTCTGTGGTACGTGTACTCTTGAATAGCGTGAAAACATACACGGGGCGTCAAAATGTTTTCAGGAGTAAACGCATCGAACTGCGAGAACGGTTATTTACCATCAGAGGATGCACCATTTGCCCAACATATGCGGCCACTTTTCCCTTAGAACAGGGAAATTATACCCGCAAATTACGAAGTTCAATTGAAAGTTCAGTGCTGTGGTGTGCCTTCAGGGGGAGGACGCAACTTGCAACCGCTGGAGAGAATGAGCGACGGGAGCTGCTGTGGTTGTTTGCTACCATAACACCGAGCTGCTCCTTTCATGCGCCTCCTTTGTTGCTTAGTCTGGGAGCCTCTTGATCTCTGGAGCTCAATAGAGTTTCCGGCTGGCCTCTGGAGCCGTCGCCGTGCTCCATGCATGCATGAATTGCGACTCCTTCCTCAAACATGGCCAGACCGCTCTGGAAATGCACCCGCCTTCATTAGCGCTAGCGCTTCGCAAATTCTCGGCAACTGTGTACTGCCTCTTTCCCTCTTCGTAGCAGGGGTAGGTTCAACGAAGGGGTGTCGAGCTGGGTACGCGATTTCTTGAAGTCCGTCCCGTCGAAAATAAGCTTCGGTCTCGTCCGTGTCAATCTGCGGAGCCATTCTTCTGCAATCTAATTAAAATGTGACGAGGTCCTGGTGCTCAGGTCCGAAAGTCTGCGATAAAAAGAGGTGTGAACTGTTTCCATTGAATTATGAATGCCAATTCAAGTTTTCTGAATTTCTTTTTGAAATGATTTGAGCATTGTCTTGAAGTTAATGTCGGGACCTATAAAATTGTCTTCATAAATGAATGTGATTAAACTTCAATGAGTAAATTCATTGGTAGTATTGTGTTTAATTTTCCTCGAAAGAGTAGATTTTGTACTTCATTTCACTACTTCATGGCTGTCATAAGAGCGCCTTCCTTCTTCTCCATAATGATAATTTAAGAGCATCGCAGCACACGGCATACAGGTGTGCTTATCCTGCACGAGGTTATCAATGATCATATAGGCTTTTTATTTTTTTAGCGAAATTTTGTTCAATGGACGGAAAGCATTAATGTTTTATTCCTGGACATCCAGGGGAAATCGTAGGTGCTTCTTCGTTTTTATGTGTACCAGGACAAACTCTGTGTTCGTCAAAAAAAGTTTGAAAATCTTCATGTTGAAGAAAACCACGCATAAAAACTCTGAACTCGTTATTTCTTACAGATCAATTTCATTGCCACTTTTCTGTCTTTGTTACAAAGATCATTACAAGTTAGTGCTATGCATGTTCTCTGTAAACTCAAATTTCATTGGTACCGAATGTGCTTATTTTATTTTCTCATTGATATTCCGTATGAAATAGTACCATCAGAATGTTAATCTTGGAATTGAAGCGCAGATTGTTCCGGTAATCTTGTAAAGTTTGGCCCACGGCTGTAAATAAATCCACGCTGGATGCTGGCAGCTTTCTCTGAGTGTATCATTCACTCGGGTGAAAGTCTGAACACTTTCCTGGATAGCTATGTCACTTACAGGTGACGTGTACAAGTATATTATTCAGTCGTCACTTCTCGCAAATACGGTGTATCGTTCATCTAAAACCACGTCGTCTAATATTTATTCGGCGAGTTGCTACATGACTTCTAGCATAACATGAACTGAGCAGGCGACTTGGTCGTCATTCAAATCCCCTGGTGAGCGAGGCTGCACTTACGCGGCATGCGAAGGGTTGCGCGCTCTTACGGTCACCCGGTCCTTTTAAGCTCTCTCGATAGAAGGAGGCTTGCGAGTCTCTAAAGCCTGGGTTGGGCCTCATGCGTCAAATCCTCTTGGCAGTTACACCGCGACCAATCCTTCGGAGCTCGCTCGTCCTTCTATACAAAGCCCGCTATGCCGGTTGGTCTCCGTCTCCTTCCCGACTGCTGCAGCCCGGTCGTCAGCTACGTAATTGCGACGCAGGCTCATCTTTACTGCAGGCTTTTAGCCGTGCTGCGCCCACTTCTAGGAGGCATGACTGACGAGCGTCAGGCAGCAACTGGGTTTTCCTGCTTTAACCTACAGCGAAACATCACTAAAGTTTTTTGAATAAAGAAAATAATCGAAAACGAGTTAAGCGATTCCTTAGTGGTGCTTGAATTCGTTCAGGCTCAGTTTTATCGCCTAAGATGCCAGGTGATCGTCAGCGGTACCTCCATGTGCGGACGCATCTTTGCTTCAGGCTTTTTAGTTGCTGCGCCTCCTCTATGCCCGGGCGTAATTGCGGCATCTCGTCGTCGTGCACGACTTCCATGCGCCCGCTCCTCTCCTGTATAAAAACGATCGTGCCGCTACCTTGATGATAGTATCTCCGCGCTCTGCTGATGCTTACTTAGGTCCGTTGCGTCCCCCCTCTCCCTGTCAGGAGCCCACGTTGGTAGTTTCGGGGAATGACATGGTGCTACTTTGTGCACGGTGTGCTAACTAAAGAAATTTATTGCCTTCAAGATTTTATCATCGCGCTGTTCTGAGGCTTATGTAGATCCATCGCAGCCTCCCTCCTTCTCAACTACCCCGCACATGTTGGTATAGTTAAGAGAAATGGCACAAAATTGTATTTTTTTTTACAGCATTCTGCGTTAATTTATTACGTGTATGATGGCATCACGTTGATCGGGTGGGGCTAGCGTTGGTAATTTGCTAGCGTGAAGAGACTCATCCGGAGTTCGTGCCCCTTGTCTGATGAAACGAGAGTAAGGCAGATCTACGAGAGCTTCAAAGTGACGTTTCACCTTCTGATTGAGTCGTTCCCAGGCTTGCGTAATTAGCAGACTAAAAAGATGGCATTTAATAGGTGGAGACAAAACATTACATGTTGGAAGCACTTTACCATTTGTTATCCACGAGCGCAATCTAATAAAACACTTGCAGCGCCGCGCATAATAAGGAATTTTGTGAAATTAAAATGCACTTGAAGCGAGAATTTTGTTTGTTTTGAAAAAATTCAAATTCAATTGCCAGAAGAATTTTGAGATAAAAATTTACTTAGGGATCGGTAATAAGTAAAAGCAATGAGCACTGGAAGAATTTGTAGCAAATTTGCTTCGCGTTTCTTGTTTTCTCTCTGCAACAGACCTAAAATTCTAAATTGTTTTTCCTGCAAGAAGATTTGGAGCATTAAGCCCTAAAATTCTATGTCGCGAGTGAAATCATAATTTAATCTGTGTGTACGTTCTTCTAGAGTCTCTTCGATTCACGCGTAATATGTATTCTGTTCATCCATAAACAACACGAATTTAATGAAGTTCAGTGGTATATTTTAAATCTTATAAAACTGCAACTTGTCACAACAAAATTTGTTGTGACGTAAAATTAACGGAAATCAAAAGTCCTTCCGCACGTGGCTTCTGATCATCTTGTTGACGTACTGTGCCGTAACTAAGCATTAGCTGAGCTGTAGCTGAGAGACTGTAGATAGAAGATAATTAACGTTACTTTCTCTACTGAAACTAAAAATGAAGACGTTAATCGAGTATAAACATATTTGAGCCCTTCACTTCGTGCTCAATTTCAATGATTTGGGTTCCCGTACCTCGATGTATAAATTCTAAAATTTCTCATTAAAAACTGCACGATTTCTTTCTGAAGCTTCCTACTCAGCTGTACCTAATTTGCCCATTGGCATTCTTCGTCCATATTGGCCTGTCCATGACCACGGCGAGAAATCCTTGAAGGCGGTGCTTGTCTTCTTGAAAAATGTGATATATGAGTTCGACTTTTGTGTACTACTTTGCTTACTTCATTTTACTGGGTTTGCTGTTTAGTTGTTTTAACTGTAAAACTTGAATCGCAATCTTTTTTTCCAAAAAAATTGAGTTGTACTGATACATTCAAACGGAACTTCACGCGTTGATGTGTATTTGCACTTTGTCTTCTTTATTGCTTAGTTGTGTTAATTGCTCAAAGATCACGTACCTCGTAAAACAATATTTTTTTTATGAACTAATTTTATGGGTCATCATAATTTTATTCTCAGTTGATACACTTTCGTTGTGGAAATTATTTCCGTTGTGCTCTCTACGGAGCACTTTTTGCCCTGTTTCAGCCGGGAGTCGTAAACTTATGTTTTAACATCGATCCTTGCTGAAGGCTTCGTAAATAATGTTGCCTAAAAGTTCAGCAAATATTCTTTTCTAGGGTGGGAAATATTTTCACTTTATCGAGAGTATTCAGTCATTTCAGTGTAATAGGAAAAGGTTGCGTAAAACTCTGCACGTTTTAAAACAGGTCAGTTAATTAACGGGTATCTTAAGGTTCACGTACAGAAGTGACAGTAGCGGCATTGTTTCTTCACCAACTTCGATGATCTGCAAGACAATTCACGAAGCTACTCTCGATTTCCTTTTCACCATGCACGTGTTTATTAGCATGAATCGTCAGCTTTAGGGAGCCACAATTATGATTGTGAGCTAGGATATAAAGAGACGTGCTTCTTCTATACCAGCGGCGGTATGCCTCTCTCGTATCTAAGGTGTTGAATTCCCAGGCAAGGGTGTATATCATGTTAGTGTGGCGCGAGAGTCGCCTTTGCAAAGGAGAACGCAGCAAAGGCAGGCTGCGACGACGGAGCGGCGGCTACGGAGGTGGTAGGGAAGCGGTGGGGGTGGGAGGGCTCCGCAACCCCCGGTGTGTTTGCCACCATGACTAACAATGCGCTCTCCCTGACAAGGGCTCAGCCATAATTGGAGTGGCGCTGCAGCGCACAGCCGCTCGTACACCACTCGCGGGTATGAGGCATAGCGCCGACGCCGCCGCCGCCGCGCCTCTTTGCCTATTGTGCAATTGTACATATCCACAGTTTGGGCTCTGATTGAGAACTTTTGGAAATGGTAAATTCTTGGCTTCGTAAAGCTTTCGACGCTATTGCGCGTTGTCGTCTAAGGTTAAAGCATCGTGCACGGCCTGCTCGGATGTAGACAACATGTCACGCAGTTGAGCTTTCCATGAAACTGTATGTCATTGAGTTGCTTTACTGATGCTCGATTACTGAGCTGAGCTTCATTTGGGCTTTCTGTTAAAACTCGATACAGCGAGAAGCGTAAGGATACTCAAGTATTAATAAATGCGAGACCCGAACTGAATTTTGTTCACGAGTACGTGCAGGTCGGGCTTGTAATTGTTGGTGCGCAACCAACTGCGTGTCTTGAACAACTTTCATAGGTCTCTTCCCTCGCTAAATTTTGCTATTTGGGATGGTAAAATCGTCTCTAAATTGTTATTTTCGAACCAGAAATATGTTCACTCCAAGTGGGACAGATGACTCAATTTCTCAAGTTGTCGTAATATCTCTACTCTTGAAGCAGTCAATGCAGCGTCAGTAGTTCCACGAATAATTTTAGCTCTAATGTGATTTCCTTGCTCTTGAACCGCGGTGCTTCATGAATTGCTATGGATTTTACCAATGCTTTCCGCTGAAGTTACACGTCGACGACGCGACATCGGCGCAACGAGCAGGAAGCAACATGATCGCTCCAGCGAATGTGCAGCGCGGCTCTGTGGTTAGTGCGCTGTAAATGGGGTGAAATAGGTCTGCCTCGGGACAAATGCGCAGCTGTGCCTGCGCTGCTGGTCTCTATTACAACGTGAACGAAAAAGCAATGCTGCTGGAGTTTGTGTTCATCTGCTTGCCATGCTCATGTAGTTGGGTGAATTGATCGAGTTTGATGCATGGAGGAAAGCTCTGTCTTTTTAATTTTCTCGGGTGAACATGGAATTTTTAGTGTAGTATTAGTAGCAACCCCCAAAGGAAATGGTTTTCATGATAACCTTCCATCAGTTCATTAGGTTAAAATTACGTTGCAATTATAGGAGGGAAATATAAGCGGCATATGACGAGGAATAATTAAAATATAGGCTTTCTTTGAAGAGATGCAAAGTAATGAGACTCATAACTATTTGGTCATGCCTTTAGCTGCGCCAGTAAAATTTTTTTAATGAGGATTTTTCCATTGTAGCTTTCAGTTCAAAGTTCGGAGTCAGCTATCATAAAAAGTGACGGCGCTCGAATCGGAAATTCCTACGAACTTGAAAGGAAGGCAACCCAATTCGAGCGTGACTTTCTATAGCGCAATGACAGTAAGAAACTCATGTGCCACGATGTGTTTTGAATGTTTACCGTACGAACGTAAACCTCATACACGATCGAATGACCAACACAATGAGCCGATGCGGGGGATGCAGATATTCTGCTTCGCAAAGGCCTTCCTGCGTCGATTTTTACTTTTTTGCTAGCGAGGCTTGCGTGATGGATGTGAAAGCAAAGCCAGGTGCTGTACTGCAGACTGTCATTAGGGAAGCGCGTGCTTAATCTAAACGAGCGGAACGCCGCCCAGCTTTGTTTGGTGTGTGGAACGATGGGTCACTGGATTAGAATGAGCTTTTCGTGAACTATATGAAATAACGAGCAAGGCTAGTCACAGTTTCAGGCGGCGAGATGGAAGATTTCCAAGATATGCCGCAGTGCTCGAAGACCACGGAAATGAGTGCATTTAATTCGACTGGCCCTTTTGTGCATGTTCAGTTTCTGAAGAAATGAGTTATTGTCGAAAGTTCCTAGAGCTTTAAGAATGAAGAGCTGAGTTTATAACTTGCGCTGGCCACTAGTGCTGCAGGACTTCATTGGTGATCCTATTATTGGTTTTGCCAAAACTCTTTGTGTGGTTAATAAAGTGAAATGCATTGAAGATTCTTGGTTTTACTTGCTAAAATTCAGTAATGAAACATGGGCTGATGAGTGCTCTAGCTCCATCTTTCTAATTTTTCATCACAATCATGGCAACAAGATGAGGTGAATTTATAAAAAACAATGTTGATTCTTTCACCACACGCTGATTGAAAACGCAACCGCATTAGAGGAAATTCGCATGCGCTGCATTGGCTGCACTGCTGCGCGTCGTCCTCCTGAGTAAAATAGTTTTGTGAATTCATTCAGGTCTAATCCGCATGTTTCAATATACTCTGAACCGAGTGTCGGATTTAACACGTCTCACTCAGATCGTCTCAGCCTTGTCAGCACGCGATGCGTTTGTGTTGAAGTATTAAGTAACTCGGAATACTAATTACACAGCTGAGTCCAACGTCCGTACTACATTAGAGGCATTAGAGGTGCGGGTATGGTCTATACACACACCCATTCTTGCAAGGTTTGGTGTCTCATGTCATGCACACGCAAGCGGTCCGTCACAGTGTCAAGGATGTCACTTTAATGTGCCATGACTCACCTTCCCTCGCTCGCTAGCTCGCTCGTGACACATTCCCGCGCGTGACGCCTGTCGCGAGAGCGCACCCTGAGGTGGGCTGGCCATCTTTCTTCACATGGGCTCCGCGTCTCTACCGAGACCATTTAATCGCTTGTTTTTCTACAAGGAAGAGCCCTTTGATGCGCCTGGGCACTTTAAATTTACTGGGTAATTATCAGTGGTAGTTTAAAGCTTTAACTGCTTGTATTTCAGAAGAGTACAGTGAGTGGCTTTTTGTTTAAGTCAACGCGTAGTTGACGATGTGGACCCGAGGGTCGTAAACATAAAGTAATGCTCTAGCCGTGATCCTCGACGTTTGCGCTCAGTATGGGGCATTGAGCTGCTGATTCATTGCTTCAGTAGCCCCTACGATTATCTCCCTTTAAGGTCGCTCCTCTAAATACTTTCACGCTGAAAAATGTGTTCCTCGTGTAAATCCTTGATGATCTAACGCGTACATAATGAAATACTACCTCTAAGTAGGGAAAATCTCAAGGGATCGTGTGTCACAATAATGCAGCCTGAATTATTGATATTTTATTTGTCCTTGGAAGTTTGAAGGTTTCTAGTTAGAATCATGGTCGTGAAAATGATGAAGACATAGTGCTCTATACCACAGAGACTAGTGCAGTTAATGAAACGGCTTCGTTTTTTCTTCATCGCTTGAACGTGGTAAACCTAGTTTAAAAGTGATCATTTTTTCTCAAGGCATTGCCTCTTGTTGCAACGATGTGCAACATCTTCAAATTATCTCTCGAGTGTTCTACTTATTTCTTTGTAACTAAAGTGTTTTCCAAACGAGTATACTCTACTTCTTTCAGTTACTTGAGTGTTTTCTACACCTTTTTTCTGCCCTCGGGTAGTGGATAGAGATTCTTGGAATTACTGTAGCTGAGCAATCATCTACAGGGTCACGCCAATTTCGAAATGTTGCACATATAGGGGGCAAAATCTTTCCTGTCTGAAAAATCTGCGGGGTTTTCCCTTTCAATTTAACTATACTTCTTGAGACTTGTGCCTACATTTCACCTTCTGATGTGTGATTTCCAACCAACTCGCACGTGCGAATGGAAATTTGAACATTTTACTTATTCGGGCTAGAGTAGTTCAATATCCATTCGAGTGTTTGAACTTCAGGCTCTTGTCGTTGCGTGCGGTTATGCTGGAGGACCTGCAATTGAACCAGCGTAGTTGAAATTCAGTATTTGAAACATAGAATACTAATTGTTTGCAAGATTTCTCTCGTGATTTTCTTTCCTGCCTTGTAATTTATCCGTGATTGTTCAGTTTAGCAGAGAATTTTTCTTCTGTTGCGTGTATTTACTACATTCCTTCGTGTTATTCATCTATCCCTGTACGGCACACACTATCATGAGAAGATATTTATTGTATACTTCATTGGCCTACCTCTCGGTTTGCCTGCGACTTCAATAGAGCTTTATTTCGCACAACTATAAACGGTTTATTTTCTTTCCGTCGTGCGGCTAGAAATTTCTGTTGGCGACGACTTCTTATCAACGTCGTTTTTTTCATGTTTCACCTTCATTTCATTCAACTTTACCATGTAGTTTTATTTTAGAAATTTCATCGAGTCTAGTTTCCTCACGTTCCGTGTCTTATTCGTTATCTTTTGTTTTCTTCCCCTCAATTTTGTCATCGTCATTTCATCATTCTTATTGATTCCAATGTTATCTTTTTTCTCTTTCTCGCACACATTTGTTTGTCTTTCCTTTTCTTGCTCTCTCTGCTTCCCATTATTCTTGTCCAGGATGTTTCTACGGTGTTTCGTCCCTTCCGTCAGAAATAGCCTTTTATAATTCTATTTCCATTCTTCTCGCCCATTTGAATTCTGAATGCTCCTTTCATTCTTACTTCTCCCATTCTTTTTTCACGTCCGTCACCCTAACTATTTGTTCTTTCCCTCCAAAATAATTTGTTCTTTCCCTCCTTTCCCGATACATTCCTCATTTTGTTCCTATCCTCACAAAGAGCGCTTTTTCTTTGCCTTCCATGGTATACTTTCACGTCTTTCCTCTTTTCGGCACCTTCATCTCGGCCGTGCCCTCTCATCCATCCTTTACTACCTCACTTGGACGGCGGCTCGACGGCCGCCGCTTCTTCAGGCGCTGGCTTTTTTCAGGTGCCCGCAGCACTGCTGTCCTCGCTGTCGCTGTGGGCGACGTGGTGGTGGCAGCAGTCGGCCGGTCGGTTGGGTGTGTGGTCGGGTGGCGGGTATAGCATCATGAGGCTTGCCTGCGCCCGCTCCCCTCGCCGCCCTCGGCCAGCGCGCAGCACTATATCCGCTGCCTCGCACGCACGGCACGCCCCGGCCGCTCTGGGGAGCGAGGCGCCGTCACCCACACAAGCACAGCTGCGCAACAAACCACAACTTCAAATTAGTAACCGTTAGCACTATAAATATCTGCGTAACAAATCGCATCTCAAAATTAGTGAACATCCTCATCACGAATTCCAGCTCAACAAAACGACGCTTCAAATCAGCAACTATCAGCACCACGAAAAGCTGCGCAACAAACCGCAACCTTGGAACACATCCACTCTGAAACTCTGCTTCCAAGTAGGAACACAAGCGTCGACAAATTTTATGCTGGGCCTGAGCACCACCGCAAAGGTACCAGCACACCCAAGAATGCTACTCAGCGCCAGAAATATGGCGCTAGAAAGGCTAGTCAAGATGGAGTGCCTAGCAGCTCTGAGAAGCGGGTATTTTGGCCACTGGAGGGAGAACCAGACCTCTGGCCAAGAATAAATGAGATCAGACCGCTGGCCAGGATTTAATGAAGAGCTTGTAGAGTTCGACCTGCTGTCTTACGGGATTAAGGATGTGGTACCGAATCTCTTACGGCGAAGAATATCTGTTGAACCTTTTGCCTTGCACTAAGATAGGGCATGAGAGATGCATTTTAACGGAATAACAATTTTTATTTCTTGAAGAAATTGAATCCTTCAAGATCTACCCTTTCGAACTCATCAAGGACAAAATATCTTGAAGCGTGACTGTATTTTCTTAATCGGCTGGGTCAGATTTCTGTCTGCAAAACAATATGTCTCATTACTCACCACATTTCAACTATAAGGTTTCTCATAGGGTAGCATTACAGCTGAAATTTTCTCTATGGACGCTGATTTGACCCAAAGCAACGAGTTTGATACCGTTCTCTATGAACTTGCAAGCAGTTGCGTCCTTGCGAGTGTGTACGACGGCGTGCATTGAGGAAGCGCTATTACATGGCTGTTGTTTCCTCAGCTGACCCGATTATGGATCACGATCTCAGAGTTGCCAGAGACAGTCTTTCAAATCAGCATTGGGTCACAAAGGGCGGAGGCAACTGTCCAAAACGAGAACAGTCTCAAATATCGTAGAGAAACGAGGCAAAAGCCGTAAAAACTTGTTGTAACCTCAGCGAAAAACAAGGAACATAGAAATTGTTATAATCGACAAAAGACGAAAAGCGCTGTAAGAAAAAGTGTGACACCCACACCAAGCCGTGGCAGGCTGTAAAATTCTTAGAGGGAACAAGTTGAGGACAATCAAAGCGACGCGAGTGAGAGCGAGCTGCAACCAAGTGCTGCGAGGATCAAGTAAAGTTGTGTGTGTGTGTCGCCGGGCGCCTCACGCAGTCAGGCATTTGGAGGGAGCGTTACTGCGCTGCCCCATCGTGTTTACGACGGCTGGGAGCAGCAGCGCGGGGCTGCGAAGCCCGGGGTATAGAGCGGAGCTGAGCAAGGGGCTTGAGGGGAAGAGGGGAGCGCTGCCTCTTTGAGCGACTAATGCTTCAGAGGGGCCGCGCCCCTTGGTAAACGAGGCGGACGCGGCAGAGGGGGCGTTTTGCTTGGGGAGCGAGTCCGGCATAGTGTGCATGCCTTGGGGACGCAGGCCCCCCACGCGCACCAATTTGGGGAGCATGAAACCTGCATAGGATTCATGCCCTCAGGAACGGAGGCAGCGCGCACAGACCTCTGGCCTCGAGACCTGTGCAGTGCTAGTGTTCCGAGGGTAGGAGTCGGGCTTACAATATAAGGGGAAACTTAGGCTCGCATGTTGTAAATTGCATTTGCAAGCCTGTGGTGTCTGTATGCCGATGGAAAATGAAGGTGCAATGCTGTAGCACTCAAAGTTTCGACAAAAAAACGCGTCTGGAGTTGTGTGCAATAAGCAAGCCCTTCTGAAAGTGCAACAAACCTTTTGAAAAATCATTCGGAATAGCTGGTCATTTGCCTCATCGCTGTAGCTATAGCATGGAAATCGTTCAGAAATGTTTAGCTCGAGTGTAGGATTTCCATGAACAGTCTTTGGTGAGTTACACTGCCTTTTCTGTTTTTTTACTTATTTGCTTACAGAATTAATCATGGTATCAATCAAGCACCATTTTATTTAATTTATCGCTCTTATTTAGATACCTGACTTGAGAGACTTGTGTCGTAGCAATGTCTCCTAAATTCATCAAATAAATGCCTACGAGCATTGGCTGAATTCAAGATTTCGTACCTTGTACGTGTATGAATTAACAATATTGTGTAACTGGCAAATGTCAGATTTGACTTAAGTACTAAGCTGCATGGTATTTGGTGGATTCTTCCTAAAATGAAAACTCAACATTCTTGTGCGAGATGGTGCTGATAGCAAAGCATTTCCCAAAGATCAAAATAAAGAATTTAGCCCCGAAATGTGTCGGACAGAGACCGATTAAGTTACCATAAGATTCGACCAGCGCTCTGAAACAAGTAAATGGACTAGAGCACCTTGAACAAGGCTCAGCGTAGGTTCTGGATGCGTCGAACCGGCGGCGGCTAGAGATATTGAGGGCAGGGTATTGGAGGAGGGCGCCCATAGGGCTTCTATTCATGCCGGCGCTGGGGTGAACGCGTCCCTTATTGACCGCCACAGCTGCCGCCGCCTCTTCAGTATGCGTAGTTAGCTCGCTCGCACCCGCTGCATTTTCGTATCTACCTCATTTAACCCGGTATCGTTATTTAATTCGTCCTAAGCCTGGACGAGATGAGTTAATTTAAGCTTCCCCAACAACAATAAACGTGTTCCCAAGAGAGGAAGGAGGAAGGCACCACTTAGTTGGCGTTGTGACTGCCCTGGATTTTTATTTTTTTGGGAAACTGTTTTAATTTTTCCATGTGAAGAACACCTGATTTGGTATTCAAGTGTTAACAGCACTTGATCATAGAATATACGCGTTAATTGCTGTTCAGTTTTCGATGAACTTTTGTCTGCAATATTTTCACTTTATAACAACGAAAAATTTATCGAACAAATGAGATCAGAACACGAAGAAACTGTCATTACATACTTACTGATCTCCAGTTACCCAAGTCTATAAACTCTGGAGCACAACTTGTTAATTTAACCTTAATTCAAATTGCATTCATTCGTTGAGTTCTAAGTAAAAGCCACACGCCGTGAGTTTTCTGAGGTCCTGGGCAGCAAGGAATTAATCATCGAAAGGGAGTAAAAGCTTCAGAGAACAAGAACGTTTCTCTTTAGTTTTCCTGAAGTTTAATACGTATGCTGCCCAATGCACATCATTCATCCCCATTTCAGTTACTCTGATACGTGTTTCAAGTATGTATTATCAAGGCTATTTTGGATTGCAGTATTACTCACTGCACTTTCGCCGAGAACTCTTTCATATTACACAGAATTATCCGGCTTCTCTTTCCGTTCGCTTGCATTTCAGCTTTTCGTCGCAATTGATACTGCAGCGTCGTTGCTTTCTTCGTTCGTCACAAGCTATTTCAAATCTAGCTTTGTTTCCACGAGTTCCTGTTCTACAGATTGCCTGCGGCTGGCGACATTCCTTTTGATGATCCATGATTTGGCTTTGAGTTTTGCCATTTCATAATTCCGTTGCAATTTTGGATTTACGTTTAGTTCCATTCACTTTCTTTATCCCGCCATCAGAGAATATGATTTTGCTGTGCTATATTTGCCGTTTTGAACTGGTGTGCTAAACCTCTTTACGCCTGGGAGGGGCTCTGAACAGGTGTTCTCCAGCGCATCTCGGGAACCGAGCTCGTGTCGCGAATGTCATGTATTTGAGCTGCACATGAGGGTATTTTAAATGTGTTCTCGCTCGAGTTCATACGAGAGATTTTTCAGAGGTTGTAAACCCAGCTCCTTATCGTTAAATTAGCGACGTGGTACAGAACACATTTCTCCATTTAGTTTTGCAGTTACGGGTGCGGTTAAGATTTCACCATGCTTTTTGGGCTTTTTCTGCCATTGAGGACGTCTGCATAGCCGACTTATGCCACCAGTCTTCGATTTCTCATATCCTCATTTGGAAAGTTTTCGTGTCCCTGTTTTCATAATTAGAATTTCACTTATCATAGAGATTTCTTGGAAATTATTCCGTAAATGTTAGTGAACAGTCTCTGAACATTTTTAATACTATTTATACAGGGGTTGAAGTCTACCATTATTCTTCTGAGTTGTTGCAATTACCAAGTAATTCATGACACCGTTTCGTTGTGAAAGTTGATTGCCGAAGTACTCCATCTCTTCTGTTCCCATCGTACTTTCTATATGTTCAGATGTCTGATTTTCTGTGGCAAAATTACATTTATGAGATATATTTTAGCTCCTTTGGCATTCGAGTTTTCCCTTCCAGATGTGCAAGACGTTCTCCCCGGTCCGTCTTTTCCTTCCATCCTCCAAACGTTTATTTGGCCTGGAGATGACGTGCAGCGTTTGGTCTCTTCCTTTTCGGATTTTGGTCATATTTTCTCGCTGGATTCGCTGCAAACATTTTCTTGGAGTGGCCGTGATCTCCGTCCTGGCGTGGTCACGATCTCTGCCATGGGGGCAGTAGGATCTCCCTTCTTACACGACTAGCAGAGATTTTCTACCTCGAGTCATGGGAATCTTTGGAGTCACTGGGATCTTCCTCTTTGAAAGTTCTGCGATCTCCCACCATTTGGAGTCACCCAAAGCTCTCACTTGGAGTCACCCATAGCTCTCACTTGGAGTCACCCATAGCTCTCACTTGGAGTCACCCATAGCTCTCACTTGGAGTCACCCATAGCTCTCGCTTGGAGTCACCCATAGCTCTCGCTTGGAGTCACCCATAGCTCTCGCTTGGAGTCACCCATAGCTCTCGCTTGGAGTCACCCATAGCTCTCGCTTGGAGTCACCCATAGC
>JACJUY010002246.1:73628-85196 GCA_014220935.1 Platorchestia sp. MABIK | reverse complement strand
AAGGATGCTAGCAGGCCGCTTCCTCATCCAGGAAGTTTTCTTTCATTTTGAAAAGCCCGACTATGAACTTAACGACTATGAACAAAATAGGTGATATGAACTTAATCTATTTTGGTCAATATACTCCTCAATCGCAGATCATTCTTTAGTTTTGTATCGATTCATACTTGTCAGCTTACCATTGTATGCATAAATTTTGAACGTCAACTGTGTTACAGAAGAAAACAATTGACATTTGAATAGTTAATATTGTGATGAGATCTTAGCCGTGGTTAGAATGCAAGTGCAACGCCAATTTGCTCTTTCATTACTAATACTTTCGATGCGCGTACGCAATTGAACAGCTAGTTCCTTCAACAGGTTGTTTGGAAAATGTCATTATGTTAGTAAGCGTCTCTGATTTAGATAAACACTTTCAATTTGTTAACATTCAAGATACATAGAACATTCAGTCCAGCTCGACCATCTGACAGAGTAATAATTATAATGGCACACGAACGAGAATGCAGATGCGGCAATAAATTTATGTCACTTACTCATGACATGACTTGCAAAACCTGTCACAACACAACAAAAACCTGTCACAACACAACAGCGCGCACGTAAAGGAGTTGATGTCTCCTTGCTCAATACAATGCATGAAAAAAAGAAGACGAATCTGTGCACAAGTACACAATTGCTGATTAGGCCTGCAAAATGAAATTCGTTCTTTCCATGGAACTCATGCACCGAGGTACTCTAAATCAAGTTCTTACGTATTTCATTTTTCATCTAGAGGCTTCATATCATGGATCTTTTAAAAACACGAAATAATTCAGGAAACATAGGGCTAGAATAATCATATTCAGTATAGAGAAGAATTCGGCTGCGGTATTGCACACACGAGAACATTTATTTATAATTTCCGAATGGTCACCTTTTATCATTTGGTCAAATGCTAACATAAAAATTGCTACCATTAACAGACGAATTTCAAAATTTTCCGCGCGTATGTTTACTCAACTACTCTTAACTTTAGACTATTATAATTGGCGCTCGCAACATCCAGCCATTCTAAGGATCATTTCAATATACTTACAAACATAGCTACTTGCTCGATGACAATGATGTCGTACTCCTTTCTCTTTTCATGAAGCTGCCTCAAAGCTGGAGAGCTAAACATGAGTTCAGAAATCAGTTCCATGGAGGTAGCCATCAGCTTTACGTGGGCGATCGTGTCATCAATGTACTTATTGATGGACAGCTCATCCATAGAGGGTAAATTGACGTTCACGTAGATGCAATTCACTTTAGGGATCTTGTAGACGTCGGAAGTGTCGCACAGAATGTGTACCTGTGTGGGAAAATGTTTATGCCTGTGTAGCAAAATTGGCATCCTCCTTGTTAGTCAAAGGGTTGTATAAATGAATCTAAACATCAAAAACTTCTTCCGTCGAACTTCAATGATCATGTCACAGAAATATGTTGCATAGTATTTTAATATTCATGAAGGGTCTAGTAATATGAACATCTTTGTTACGAAATAAATTAATATTGAAGGCGATCGAAAAATACCTCACAAAATATTTAACGTGACGTTTTAAAATCTATTCATATTCCCAGCATATAATTTGGGAATAACAGAGATGAAATCATGTCTTCATTCAAATCCAGCCACTGAAAATAATTGAGTGACCAATAAAACAAGATTAAAAATATTGAGTAAATAAAAATTAACTAACATTTAGAACACTGAATAAACATAATGTACAATCCAACTATGTACTATTTTTAGAGGGTAAGCACTCTGCTCATCATTAAGTGATGGTTTTGATCAGTTAATTAATTAATGCACATATGACTCTGAAATGAAGAGGTCAAAATAAGCAGAGCACGCACCGAGAATTTGGAATTCACCGGCAGCCATGATCAGCTCACATGGACAATTATTTATACAATGCATGGTTGAGGAAGAAAATCAAGTAAACGGTGGACTTCATTTTAAACAGACTTATAGAGTTGAAGTAATTTTAAAATCACCTGATAGCTTAACATCCCACACCAGTGGAATGTTTCCAGAAATGATATCTTGGCTAAGTACTTTCAGAGTATTTATTGCGAGTGAGTTTGGTGCTCAGAACATTCAACTAAATGTTTTACGGCACCTTCTTTATCTCCGTCATTGTTAATGATAGGTTTAGTACGCTTGTAAAATTTCGGAGCAATATTGGCTTACATCTACGTACAAAATCCGTTAATTTCTATGTCAAGGGCTGTTATGATCAGAGACATGTACCGATTATTTTCAGCCTTCACCAGCTGGGATCACGCTTTTCATAGTAGAGTTCTACTTTTCTTCGAAAACCGTGCGCTGCTGTAATTAGTTCCCGAATGTAACGTAGAATAGTGCTCAGGATGTAAAAGGGAATGGAACATAATTTTTTTCAATGGTATTTTTCAGTTACGGAATATCTTGTACTCGTTGAAAAACACAAAAGCAGTCGGACATGATGGACTCAACCTTTAATACATCAAAAACAGTTTTCCAGTCACAGCACCATTGATTTGTTTGTTTATCAACACATCAAAAGCAACCAATAAATTTCCAACCAAAAGAAATACTCCATAATTAGACTGTTGCATAAAACTAGTGACATAAATATAGCGTCAAATTACAGGCCTATAAGTCTTTTCCTGTAATCTCCAAAATACTGGAAAAAGTGGTAACGAATCAACTGTCATCTCACTTGAACGAATCAAATTTACTTCATCGAAATCAAATGTTTATAGGAGAACACTACCCAGTCTAACTTTTTCGCCGCCTGCATGCATGTTTTTCTCCGCCTGAGCGACTTAAACGATTAAATCGCTTAGGCGGTGTGAAAACATGTATGCAGGCGGTGAAAAAGTTAGACTGGGTAGCACTCAAGACGCCCTGCTCAATATCACTGAAAAAATTTACAGCGAGATCGATCAAAAAAATGTAACACTCTTGCTGCTTCTCGCTCTCTCCAAAGCATGCGACAGCGTCGAACAGATCAACTTATACGGAAAATATTGAACTTAGGAGTTGATTGGCTTAAAAGCTACTCATCAAACCGGTCTCATGCAGTCCTCTTAGATAACAAGTTGTCCCCATTCCTTCAAAAAAACTTTGGTGCTCCTCAAGGATACATTCTTGGTCCGCTATTGTTTTCTATTTTCGTTAACGATTTTCCTCCACTGCCTTCTAACACTCGAATCTCCATGTATACAGATGATGTTCAAATTGCAATGATAAGCTCTGTATCAGAAATACCATAGATACAAATTGGAGCTGAAGCCCTATTGATCAGCCATGGTATGAACAAAATGAATTCAAACTAAGAGCGAGTAAAACGAAATTTTTCATTTATGGGTTCAAAGATGCAATAAAAAATATTCTTAATCTAAATCTAACTCTTACGGTTGGGAATAATAAAATTCACCCATCAGAAAAAGCAACAAATTTAGGTATTTGGTTCGATAGAAACATGTTCTTCAAATCCCACGTTGAGAAAACTTGCAACAAAATCCACGGGACTTAAATGCTTTTTAATCGTATGAAAAATATGCTTGACGAAGTATCTAGATTATTGCCTGTTCAATCTTTAGTTTTATCCCGTATTGACTATTGTCTCCTGGCATGGGGAGATAAACCTGAAAATCTTCAAAAAGATTTACAAAAATGCATGAATTTCACCGCTATGGTAGTATGCAAAGGTAAATTCCAAAAGATTGATCACGGAACACCTCTCCTAAATAAGCTCGGCTGGACTCCTATTCAGGAAAGGTTTCTGGTACACGAAGCCCAATGCGTATTCTCCTCTTTATATCTTCCTCAGAGCAATGCTGAAATAGTGCAATTTCATCCCCCTACCGTCACCAACCTAAAGCCGAATAGGAGGCATGATGTCTTAATCAAATACCGCTCATCTAACATCGGGCAGAATGCTCTGGCAGGATCAGGCGCCTTACTGTGGAATAAACTTCCCCAGAGCATCAAAATCCCTCAAACATTAAGAAAATTCAAAAATAAAACAGCTCGTTTTCTTGCGTCTACACAATAAGTATGAGCTGCAGTACGCACTGGATAAGTAGTTAGGCATTTTTATAGCTAATTATTTTATCTTTCATTATATTAATCCACAATCACGGCATCTTTGTAGTATGCATAAACAATGTGATTGCTTTTTGCGAATGTTAAGTATATGTATGTATGTGTGCACATTTGACGCTCGGATATATATATATTTGAAGAGTAAATTCCTGTCCTTAATTAAATGCTCTTGTTAATCTTGTGTGACAATGTCTCGTTCCTTACACTCTTCGAGTAAATTTGACCACACTATTTTAGGTTGTTTCGACTTTCATGTTTTGTCCCAGCAATGTTGTAAATGTTATGGTTAGCATTGTACAACGATCCTTCTCATGTATTGGAATCCGGTGAACTTTTTTAGTCCCAGTATTATTGGCATAGGAAATATCATTATTTTTGTATTATTTAAAAATTTTTTATTCTATCCTAGCCGGTTATTTAGCTTACTAGTTGATTCGAAACAATGTAAAATTACCTCACATGTCGACCTTACAGTCTAAGACGCAAATTAATTTAAATCCACTGTTTTACTTTCAAACATAATCCCTCATTTCACTAGTTCCTATGTTTGTGAGCTCAAATTTCAATATGAGAGTGTACCAACGAGAGTGTTTCCAGCAATACAGCACATGGATTATTTTTTCTTGATCACTTGTAATAAAATGCATTGCCAAAATCAGACTATCGCAACGAAGGAAACGCATTTTTTCACGTTTTTTTACCAACCATTTGTTTCAACAACTAACATGAATGAGTATTACGATCCTCATGTGTGAATATCAAGTCATGGTCTAAATTTCAAGATATTTGAAAACCTTTTTCGCTGAGATTAAAACATTTGAAAGTGCGACGTAATTCATTTTGTGGAATAACTTTATGGAACATCTTTTATGTCTCTTTTTTTATTTTATTTCCCTATTCTTGAGTGTTCGTGAGTGTTTTATGACAACACTGTTTTCTATAGTAAACTATTCGTACTGTTCCAGCTGTGCTGCAAATGTTGTGATCACCACTGCATAGCAATCCTCATGTCTCTAACTCAAGTGAACTCTTTTGTGCCAGTATTATCAGCTTAGTTAGTAAATATTATAAATTTGTTTTATGGTGAAGCATTTTATTCCCTTCGAGCTCATAATTTCGGCATACTAGTCATGAAAACGAAAAAATAAATTTCCTGGATGTCGACCTCATAGTCTTAGACACAAAATAATTTAAATCTGCCCAATTTACCCTAAACATTAATCCCTCCAATCACTAGTTTCTATGTTCGTTTGCTCATATTCTAATACAAGAGCGGGAGTGTTTTCAACTGTGTGTCACAAGGATTATGTTTTCTTACTAACTCAAATTTTCCTTTTCAAAATCTAGTTAATTAAAACAAAGAAAGGTAGGATGTAAATGTGAATTTATTTTAGCATTTTTTTCGTTCAAAATAAAACATTTTAAAGCCACAGATTTGACGTGTGTCACAACTTAATGGAACATCATTGTTTCATTTTCTAATCTAGTCTTAAACTGTTCTTGTTAGTCTTGTGTTGCAATTTTTACTTTTTTACGCTCATGAGTACATTATGACAACACTATTTTAGGTAGTTAACTTTTTGTGCTGTTCCAGCTATGTTGAAAATGTTACGGCTAGCATTGTAAAACAATCCTTTTCATGTATTTGACTCCGCTGAACACTTTTGTGCCTGCCGTTAGCGTAAGTAGGAAATATAAATTTTTGTTAAGGTTAATGTTATATTTTCTCCGAGCTCATCATTTGGCATACCAGTTGATGCGTTTGAGTAAAAAATTGTCCAAAGTTCCGAATGTCGACCTCATAGTTTCAGTCGCAAAATAAATCCAATCTGCCCATTTCACTCCTAACATCAATCCCTCATGCTCGTATCACTAGGTCCTATGTTTGCATGCTCATATTTCAATATAAGTACGCACTAACGAGAGGGTTTTTAGCAATGCGTCACATAGGTTATGTTTCGTTAGTCACTTGTATTTAAATGTATTACTAAAATCAGACTACAGCAACGAAGGAAATGCATTTTTTCGTGCTTTTCTCCGAATCATTTGTTTCGACAACTAACATAGGATTCATAACCATGTATGAATTGCTATTAAGGAACTCTATGTTAAGGTATTTGAATGTGCTTTTCGCTCTGATTTCAATATAAGTGCTCACTAACGAGAATGTTTTTCAACTAAGCGTTACGAGGATTGTACTTTCTTAGTTACTTTATATTTAAACGCACTGTCAAAATCAGATTATGCAACGCAACGAAGGGAAATCATTTTTGGTGTGCTTTTCTGTCAATCAGTTTTTGTTTCGACATTTTACACGGGCATTACGATACCGATGTGCAATTATCAACTAAGGATGTTAATGCTAAGATATTTTAAAAACCAATATGAAACATTTCATGCTTCAGCTCTATTGAAAATAAACAGTTTTTCTTTCTTTCTTTCTTTCAAGAATAGCATTGATATAATACTTTGAAATTTTGAATGGTTGATGCACTCACGCTAAACCTCAGTATCAACACAGAGGCTGTTCACTTTACAGGGTTTTATTGTGTTAGTTTTGCGGACTATTTTAAATTTATCTCATGCTGAAACAAATTTTTCAAAAGGTTGGCCAACTATATCCCTAAAATTTATTGTCAACAAGTAGGAATGATTATTAGTTTCCATAGAAACAAGAACTCTATGATAAGAAATGCGTTAGCTTTTGCTGGAAATATCACGAGCTCAGCAGCCCATGTCTTACCTCACCATGAAAGACATCTAAATAAATCACGGGTCATTCCTTTGAAGGTAACAACTTTTTTATTATTTGTGTAACCAATTTGCCAAAAGCAGATTGATAGGCTTCAATAAATGCTTCATCATTAATGTTCTTAATCTTGTGCACCACAGTAACTGAATTAATGAAGCATGAGGGACTCTCATTGAAATGCATTTTTTTATGCCATGTTAACATTTTTAACGATCTTGGAATTTTTTATCTAAATGTCACACACGTAACCATTGGTATACTTCAACATATCTGCTTTATGGCTCTGACCACAACATTTAGCGCCAAATACCTTACTTAACTCAGCCCTTCTATCCCCTCAAACTCAAAATTTCTTGTGCTGGAAGTCGATCTGAAGTTAAAAACTGTGATACCCCGTTTTGTGCGTCCGAAGTCAGAATTGTGTGTCTGAGAGCAAGACACAAAATAATAACATTCCCTTTGTTATATTTTTGTTTGACACAGTTTAGATTTCAGAAAAATTCACCGTGCGTGTTCTGTTGATCAAAAATTAAAAGGGAACGTGTAGAATCTTCACCACTGTATGAAATTTAACGTTTGCAAGGCTAAGGTACTAGCTTATTTCAATAAAAAAAGGAACACAAAGAATAAAGCAATGAATACCTCGTGCCCCCTGGCAGCCAGTGCGGCAGCTAAGGGCGCCACAGACATCACGTGACTGGGCAGGATGACGGGCAGCAGGAACAGGATCTTGTGCAGCTTCTCGGGAGGTGGAAGTGACGAGTTGAAAAACAGTTCGTTTGACCCAGCTGCTCCACACAGCATGGACAGTGACAGCCATAGCAACGCCTGCCCCAGATGAAAGTCATGTCTATTATTACAGAAATTGGGATTTGGGAAAAAAATTAAAGTTAATTCAGAAAATAAATGATAGGTTTTATACTGCATAGATTTCTGTACAATACTTCATTTTACACACAAAAAAGTTTCCATGACCTCACTTGTGAAAGTTCACAAGCATGTTGTCGTATTTTAAGAACATCACAGTGAAAGCCAGGTTCGTTTAATTTAGTTTTATTTTCTATTGGGCATGGAATGAAACGCAAAATGTCGTCAATCAAGGTTTTAGGCGCAAACACCACTCTTGTTCATGGAAACAACTTATCTCACAGGAGACCAAGTCAGATTTTTCTTGCTAAGCCTCAACCGCGTCCGTCTACCCGCATATCTCTACTGGTCCTACCTAAACACAGGAGAATTTTATCACACGTCTCTACTAGTCAAACCTTGACCCACAGGATATTTGTGAACATACAGTCAAGTGGAAAAAAGAACTGGGGCAGAAAAAAACATATATTAACGCATTTGTTGAAGATACATGCTTTGAAAGTATAGTAAAGTGTACGATAAACAACTGAAAAACCGAACTGAATGACAGAAATGGATTGTTGGTAGTGTGGATAATATTTGTGAAAATTCAATGAAATATGAAATAAAAAAATCACACAAACATTCGGAAAAATCTGTTATTATTTAATCTATTATTTAATTCAATTATTTAATTCAATTTAACATCTATTATTATTTAATTCAATATTCAGAATGAGAACCTGCACTTACAGTAACATTTTCAAAGCGATTCAAAACAACTTTTACAAATTCTCGATGAGATTGGAGTGGACTCGGCACCCATTCATCATTAGCAAGCCTCTTTAATACATTGAGGTCGGGACGTTGTCTTAAGTGAATCTGACAATTAAGTTTTCTCCCTTAAATTTTAAATTGCATTTAATTTTGGAATTGATTAGGCAATGTCAGTACATTGATATTGTTGCTTTGGAACCATTCACAAACTACGTTGGCCGTGTGCTGAGGATCATCATCCTGTTGAAACAACCTCCAGTTCCTAGATCAATTCAGGATGGGGACCTTCTGCCTATAGGTTATTGCATTTTTTTTCTCCAAACATGATTGATAATTTTAAGACATTAAAACTGATGAAGCTATCCTTTACTTTCACTATTCCAAAAAAAAATTCAAAAACCATCATCATGCTTCCAATTTACAATTTTAAATCATTTAATATTATCTTGATTTTAAATGGTCTTTCTTTACTG
Organism: Platorchestia sp. MABIK; assembly: GCA_014220935.1. NCBI lineage: Eukaryota > Metazoa > Arthropoda > Malacostraca > Amphipoda > Talitridae > Platorchestia > Platorchestia sp. MABIK. Next base: position 76,231 of record JACJUY010002246.1, on the reverse strand, counting down.
ATGGTCATGAGATGAAATCGTGATGAGAGTTCTTGCCTTAGAAGTTCATTACAAATTGTTTTCTTACAAAGATTGGTTTCAACAACACCAAGGTTTTTGAATTTCATTTCATGTTACGAACGGATCAGTTTTCACCTTACGTATTAAGTTTACTAAGCTTCTTATTGAAATCTTTCAAGGGGCATCAAACCTTGGAAAATTGTCCATGATTTTAGTCATTATCAGTTTCTTCACAGTGTTGCCTACAGTGCTTGAAGAGACATTTCAATTTTCAGATAAAGTTTTCTGATTCATCTGTTTCTGAACTTGCAGAGAAGTAATATGTAATAATAATACTTTGATTACAGTAATTATACCCGCTCCTGTAATTCAGAACTCGCTTTGTTGCGACACCTTGTAATAAATTTAAAAACACTTCTTACGTTAGGTGGCCCCAAATTTCATGAGATTCTGCCAGTACATCAGTTACATCAATAACATTACATCAATTACATCAAAAATATTATATCAATAACATTACATCAATTGTTTCACTGATGATTGAAATTTGAAGCAGCTGATTAACTTTAATTTTTATAGAGTTTAAATCATTTTCACACCAACACCGATTTCGAAAATTTTGCTGCAGTAAGAAGTCACCATGCTTAATTACATCGGATTTAAATCAGTGTGGTTTTCATTTAGCACTGACGGCCACAATGTGAGATTGAGCATTCGCGCATCAAGCACATCTTGAAATAAATCAGAGATGCTTTGAAACACAAGGAAGGTTCCTGTTGTGAATTTTCATCCAAACTGAAATTTTCAAAGATGTCACTTCACAAAAACACGCATTTCAAGATCAAACCCGCCGTTTTCAACCAAGATATTTCACACCTCTTATGTGTTAAAAGAAAATTTCTATGTGACAGACAACAACCCTCAAGTTTTCCAAGTGAAAAATAGTCTTAAACCTTACTCATGACAATAGGTAGTCGTTACGTCTCTTTCGTAAGACACTGCGCCTGAAATGACAAAACGACATGCGACACAACACAAATAGTTTTTGTGTTACGAAATAACTAAGGTCTATGTTACGAAGCAACCGTTACCGAGAAGTTTCCTGAGAAATTACAAGTTTCTATGAGTTTTAAAAATAGCTGACATCAAGTTTTTAAAATGTTTGATATGTGTGAGTTTTTTATGAATGCCTGCTATCTACGAATTTAACGGAATTTATTCCATACGATCACGTTTTTTGTGGAATGTTCTGGAACGATGTAATTTATATTTTCGGTTAGAAAGAACGTTTTAGTACTTGTACCACACTATATACTTAATCTGATGAATACCTTTGCGTGAGTGGAATTTTAAATAATGATCATTTTGCATCCAGTATACTTTTACTCGTCCAACATCAGAGAAACATTGATTCCCCTAGAAACAAAGTAATGTTTAATTGTAAATTAATTAATGTTTAAGATAATGTAAAGGCTGCGTATGAACAATATTATCCGCTTAATTATCACTCATGTCAAAAAGGGGGAAAAATTTGCGTAACTTGAAGCATTATTAACAACAGTGAGAAACGTCATAAAACACCTCGTGCTATTCCGTAGAAAATTTTAATAACTCACAATAAGGCTTAAAATTTTGATGAAATTTTTTAAAAATGTCAAAAAAGTGATTTTATGAGTATATTTTCAGTTGTTCAACAACATTGAGAAGTAGCGCTGAATCAATTGAATTTACAGGCCAAAAATAATACTACGAAAAACTGAACGTTTGTCCTACAAATTCAACGTATTAAGAAGGAAAAAATCGCAATCTCTCTATCATCATCTTTGTGAGCGTATGAAAAACAATGTTCATGGTTATCTACTGATCCAACGCACCACTAGCCAAACAAGTACACACAGATCGCAGCTGAGAGAATAACTTTTTTTATGCTGTCTAATGCTTTCGACGTCCATGACTATAAATTTAAGTAAAAATCTAGTTAAGCAAATGAAAATTGGCCTACGATGAGCAATTTTTATTGTACTATTTTTTTTGTTTGCTTAGAAACCTTCAAACAATTGATTATTCTCTTTCAATCTTGATTTTTTTAAACTCTCTAAAAAGTCATGTTAAATGCGATGACGAAAACAAGGTCCTGGGTCAGCTTACAACAATATACTTTCAGCCGTGGAAATTTTTTTTACTTCAACCAATGACCATTTTTTATGGCAAACAACATCTTTTCCTTTGAAAAAATATCAACAACTCAGGTAAATCTTTTTTAACCAACCGCAATTCCTTTTCTTCAATTTCCACGAAAATGATCATGTAATATCCATCTTTTTAATTCTCGTTAAGATTTGACTGAGTACATAACAGCAGATTAATCTTATAGCTTTGTCGTAACGTTATTAAAGGTGTTGAACAAAAATGTTGCACCTTATACATGACAAACAGAAAACAAAGAGTTGTTGTTAAACTTCCTGTTATTACCATAGAGCTCCTAAAGGATCTGTCCCCTTCATGGTTGACATTGAGCAATGACAGAGTCATGCTTTTTACTGGTGACAGTTTTTACTGGTGACAGAACTTGCATCTTAACTTTTCTTAATGAAGTACGAAAC
>JACJUY010002246.1:4055-21936 GCA_014220935.1 Platorchestia sp. MABIK | reverse complement strand
TGTTGTGAAGGCCATAACTCGGAAATGAAGCATTTCCGGACATATGTTGTAATGAACTATTTTGATTGTCTACATGTGGGAAATACATACCTGAAATTATGCCGTGTATTTTTGAAACACCCTGTATACTTGAATCTCTGTACATTAAACAATTAAAACCAGCTCTTAATTCAATGTTATCATCATTCCAAGTAGAAATAGCTTGATTTACAAAATATAACTGTAGTATAATCTCTCCGTTACCCTTTTTTTTCGCACTATTCTAAGTTGTATTCTTTTTTGTCTTTTAGCCGTGTCGTATTTTCTGTATTTCAATGATCTTTTACAGGTGTTGATAATGGCTTGAGCTTGTAGCCGAAACGTTCACTAATTAAAATGATTTTCAAATCGGCTGTCTTTGCTATCATTTTTATTTTTATTTTAAAAAAATTTTGGAGCAAAATTAAATTCAAAATAAAAGAATAGACATGTCAATATTTAATAGCATATCCTTTTTGGGATTTGGCTGCTCGTAATCTCTTCAGCATTTCCCCGAGTAGTTTCCGACAGTGGGCTGGAGAACGGCGTCCCACGTCACTTTTATTTTAGCCCAAAGTTCACTAAGCTTATTGAAGGTGTCTTAGCTTATCTGTTGCTTGATATTGTGCCACATGTTCTCGATTGGATTAAGGTCTAGTGACTTGGAAGGCCAATCCAAGCCATGCTCCCGGTGGACTCTCTTGACAGTGGCCGCTGTGTGTGACGATGCACTACGCTACAAGAAGATGGGTTTCTCTTACACATTATCATTACAATAGGGCACAAAATGCTCAGTTAACTAACATTTCAATACATTTAGTCGAATTTACTGGACCTTGCAGTCGAACGAGAGGCCCTGAACCGTGAGCACCTGATGTACCATGACAGAACCTCCACCACCCTCAAGTGTTAGAACCGTACACTTGGGATGAAATTTCTCACATCTCCTTCGTCGCATATTTGGCCTGCAATCACTGCCTAGCCTATTGAACTTACTTTCATCACTGAAAAGAGCCCTCTGCCGGCATGAGGCGTCAATATCTTCATGACTTCTGTCGAATACCGCACGACTCTTTCTGTTCTTCACCGAAGTCATCGGTTTACTTTTTCCAATGCAACCTCTCAACTTAAATTCATTCAATCTATTCTTAATTGTTAAAATAGAACACTCTTTGACAAGGCGACACTTTTTTTTTTAAACTGAGAAACAGTTTAAAATCTGTTTCTGAGGCTATGGATCTTTATTTTACGATTTTCCCTTTAAGAAGTAACTCTGTGGCGGTAAGATTTTGAACCATCTCGATCACTGCCGGTGCTCTGATGCCTTACCAGTAACCACAGTTAACTGCATGGTGTTTTTATCACATTTGAGTCTTCTGAATATTTATCGATTGTGCAATCTATGGTTATGGAGTTAGATAAACTCCTCACAATTATCGATAAAATACGAGGCATTATGAATCAATTTTTACATAGTTAGAACGTTAAAAACAGTGGACCAACTTTTAACAGGATTTAAGAAATCGCTTGGTCTGAAATGCGGATAAAGTTTTGGAATTTACGTTTAATTCTAAACTGCGGAGTTTCTTTTGGATTGGCAAATATCATTTTTTGTTACGGTTATAGAAACATATCTGCCCACGAAACAATTTAATTTAAAAAATGAATAGGTTTTTTTTTAGATGAAGAAATAACGCTGAATATAATGGTATGTAACCCATTATGGTTTGTCACCCAAATTTTAGTGTAGTTTAAAATTTTATGAAAATATTGGCATCACGGAGTTTCTTTCTAGCGCCACTGTGTACATGTGCATTGAAATGGTGCACAATTTTCACATATTCATTGATCAAAAACATTAAATCCCAGAGAGATGGGCTGAGCTTTAATTAGCATAGATCGCATCGCCCAACACACGTTGCCTGTTTTGACATAAACTGAATTAGTAATAATTTATCACTATAAATGAGCCATAACTGACTTTCCATATCCCACAGAGTGACATGAAAATGAATTCAAGTAGTTTTATCTCTAGCAAGTGAGATCAAATTGTCTTCACTCTGAACGTCATTACGCCTGAAATAAATAGCCAACCATAATTGAAAAAGCCGAGTGGGGAAAATTTAAAGCTTTAATTTCTTCAAATGTATTCTTCAATAATAATAATAATAACAACAACAACATTAATTCGTTAAGGGCGAACATTTTAATAGAAAGCGAGAATTAAATTACATAAAGTAAGGGCGTTAAGTGACGTTTACAGATTCGGTCTAAATTGAGAAATTCAGGATTCAAAGACGAAAAGCCGGCGAATTAAGCTTGCAGTGATGCAACACGCCGGGCGCGGCGCTTCCGGCGGCAGCCCACTCACGGCCTCCTCAATGCAGCCATCTGAAGATTGCGAAAGCGTCATTATAAAATAAAAGCAATCTATTCCTGCTCCAGTGAAAAACTGAGTAGTTTGTAGAGCATGGAACAGACGACTGGTTAAGTTTAAATCGTGCGACGCTTTTCTAAAGTTTAAATTCAAATTCAACGTTCAAAGTACAAAGTTTAAGTTTCAGTTCAAAGTACAAAGTTTGAGTTCAAGTTCAAAGTACATAGTTTCGGTAATAGAAATTCAGTTAGGCTGCGGTAATTTGTGATAATAGGACCAAGAAGCGGGACGTTTACCAAGGAAGAATTCCTTGGACCTACGGAAAAGGGTGCCAGACGAAAGCGCCCATACCGTCAGCACTCTCACCGCGTCCGACGCATCCCATGGGCTCGCAAGTAGAGCAGCGGAGAGTCGACCTCTCAGGTACCAGACTTAGGGCCTCCAGAAGCAGAGGCCCGAAGACGTGTCGAGAGGCCGACGACCGGCTCCAGCACCCTCCAAGCGAACGCGCCCCCCAGCCGGAGAGGCACTGAAGGAACTTGGCAGCCTATGCTTAGGTGGCACTCCATTGTTCCACGGCTGAGGCTGAACGTAATGGCGACGATGACAGGCTGAACAGAGCTGAGACGTGTGTGCGTGGTTGGGTTAGAGAGGTGTCTCACGATCCTTGAACAGTATGAGCTGACTTCACGTTGGCATCGACATAATAGTTAGCAATGAGTATGCCACCGATAGGACGTAATCAGACACCCAAGTCTATTTTGTCTTGTAGGATATTTATATTTTATAATGGGAGATTTATATTTTATAATAGGAGGTTTATATTTTATAATAGGAGGTTTATATTTTATACAACCATATTGGGTAATATATTTTGCCCACACTGCATGTATATGTTTTTTTTTGTTGTTGGATCTCCACATCGTGCGTCTCTGAGACCAGGAAGTGTTTAAATACTTTTTGCACTAATAGACACCTAGTTGATTAATATTCAACGGCTATCAAACATCGGGGCATACTGTGTGTTTTTCTTTTGGATCTCCACATCTTACGTCTGTGAGACCAGGAAGTGTTTAAATTCTGTTTTATACAAATGAAGACTTAATTAAATAATTTTCGAGGATTATCAAGCATCGCTGCACACCATTTTTACACGGGCTGTTTACGCCAGTAATATCACAAATGGTGGTCATTCTTCGGTCTCAGTACTTCTCGTCATTCACTTTAAACTCTGATAAAATTTTGCTTGTTGTCAGTCTACACTTTCGGAGCAATAAAAATAAACGCTGCCAAGGAACGTTGATTTTCGGATTGCTTGTAGCCTAATAGAAGTGTCACGCTACATCTGCACTTAAAATTTTCATGTTCTATATGAGATGAACGAGGCAATGGTGACAAATTTCGCTGGAATATCTTACACATACTGTTTATTTCAAATGGTAGGTGTGAAATCCTTTACACTCAGAAGTGTTGTGTTGCTCTAACGGCCATCTTGAGAAACACAAACTAAAAAGTAGACTCTGACAATCAGCAAACGTAAATAATTATGTGTCGAAACTAGTAAATGAAATATTGCTACTCAATAACACAAACAAATCGAATGATACATAGAAGAGAAAACATGGTCAATCACTGCTGAAATGCCTTATAAGTACTTCCGCCCAGAGTAAATCGTACGTTTGTGTCCCGTGACAATTCTGTTATTCTATTCAGTGTAAACTGAGCGATTGTGTGGGTTATAAATTTGTGTTGCTCTCTATACATGTGAAGTGTTTTGTTAGGAGTCGAACAAGTGTAGAGTAACACAAATCAAACACTCCTAACAAGTGTTTTGTTAAGAGTCTAACAAACCGAGTGATTATGTCCCGTGCGAGTTATTTTATGATAATTTCCCAAGTATATCATTTTGTCGGGTCTTACATGAATTGTGTGATTTACAGCTCAACGGAACTCCAAACAATGGAGTAAAATTTTCGACAGATTTCATGGAAATATTTCTCGGTATGATGTACTCCAGGGGATTTTATAGCATAATTCAGAACGTAACATGAATTCCATTATTTTACATTCCGTCTTCACAAAGTCAATGAAAAAATGCAGTATCAATAAAAATTAGATCCCACTTAAAAAAACCTAGCTTACACACCCCGTCAAAAATAACGAACGTAAAAAATGTTCGCCAAAGCGCGTTAAGAACATTCAGTTTATTAGTACAATATAAAAATCATAATTCTCAGATGATTCGTTGAACAAAGGTGAGCGATGCCCGCATCTATAACACATGCATTTGTTACATCTTATATATTCTCTCCGTTAATCCTTCACTGATGTACACCAGCCATTTTTATCTATTCAATTATTCCCGTGATTTAAATGCGACATTCATACCCATGAGGAAGTGAACCCCGTATCGCAGATACGCTCATCAAGTACTTCATGCTATGCCGGTCGAAGGTCTCGATGGTCACAGATAAAAGAGTGACATGCTGGGTTTTCCCGAAAAACACGAACACTCCGTTTAAAAGCGCCGGATTTGCTAACTTACATGCCTATTTAGATTCTCGTTTTTATTTTGGTGTAGAAATAGCTTTTCAGCGAAACGCTGAATGGAATTTGAAATTTTCTTTTTCATTTTTGATCCCACAATATGATATGGATGAAAAAGTGTTCAGTGCCTTTTCATGAACACAATGGCTACTCGATGTTTCTTTCTAAACTGAATTTTCAGGAATAAATCTGTTTGAAAAATATCCTCGCTATAATAATTTGCTTTATTTTCTTATATATTTACATGCATCATGTCTGCAACATTCCCAATAACTCATGGCTATTTGAATGGTATCATGGGTACCAATCAAATTATATAAAAACATGGCATCCTCTCACTTCTGGTTACGAGCCAAAAAATATTAAGGCAATGAAAATTGAATCTATTATTCGAGAACATGTCACTTTTCGCGCTGAAAAAGATATGCAAATTTTTCCCAAAACTTCTTAGCTAATGATACTGATATAGATATAGTTATAGCGTACACGGCCCGTCAAAAATGACGTGATTTAATACCTTTCTTGAAGAAATTTTCGTTCGAGTGTAGTTTCCATGCTTAAGCTTATCTCTAAAGTAACATTTTTTCGTGACAGTAATAACATTCAGAGAACAGAATTTCTGAGCCGCAATAGAAGTAGTTGTAGCAATTCGTGTCATATCCTAGGTACAGAAATTAAGCAGTACTGAAAGCAACTGCGAGCTTGTGTATGTATATTGCAATATGCATAACCCCGCCAAACTCGGTATCCACGATAAGGACTCGAGGATATGAGGCTCTGGATCTCTCTGATTTTTTTAAAGTGACCTATTGTAGCGCAGCGCACTTGTACAGCAAGAATGAGTGTATTAGTTCATAGGTGAACTGAAACCAAGACCGCCAGTGCTAATTTCTTCTTATCTACTTTCAAGAGCGTGACACGAAACGTATAAATAAACTCATGACGGTTTTTCTTTGTAGTAGATACGTATAACAAAACCTTCGATGTCTCCTCAAATAAATAAATAATCTATATATTAATACGCTTAAAACTAGGTTCGTGTGTAACGCTCTTCATCCGAGTTTGAGGTATCATGGATACCGAATTCCTGAGTGTTACATTAAAACATCGCCTTTACATGCATTGATATTTTAGGATAAGATAGGTCAGGGTAAGATATGTTAGTATAAGATAGGTTAGGATAAGATGGGTTAGGTTGGTGGAAATGTTAGGATATTTTAGATTAGGATAGGTTAGGGTAGAATAGGTTAGGTTAGGATAGGTTAGGTTAGCATTGGTTAAGTTAGCACAGGTTAGGTAATGTTGATGAAATTTTTCACGGGTTCACGGTGTTTTTGTGTTTGACATACTATCAGGATAGCTTCGGTTAAGATAGGATAGGTTAGGTTAGGTTAGGTTAAGATAGGTTAAGATATGTTAGGTTAGGATAGATTTGATTATCATAGGTTAGGACCATATAGATTAGAATGTTCGGTTAAGATGGGTTAGGTTAGAATTTGTTTTGTTAAAATTTGTTAAGTAATGTTGACCGAATTTTTTCACGGGTCCACCTAGCTTATTGATGACATTGTTCATGGATTTTCCACGGGTCCTGCTAGTTAAATAAATTAATTTACAAATTTTTGTGCGTAATTTTTTGTTATTACAATGTGAATCTCATTGAACACATTGAATTGGTTGGCCCGTCTCTCTGTCACACTCTTAAATGACCGTATCTGTGATACGAGTTTCACCCGTGCACAAGTACAAGAATATTTCTATCCCGACTACTATTAGTCTGAATATATTTTTTGTTATTCATACCTAAAGAATTTATTTAAGTAAAATATCGAATCCTAGTATTTATGACGGTCCTTGTACACTAGAATTTTACTAATATTGTTATGAATGTGTAAACGAAGTAAGAAAATCATTGTTTAAAACAGTAAAGGTGCAGTATGGTCAACTAGACTAATTCTATGCAAGCGTTCGCTTCATGAAAACGGAATTTGATACCTTTTAATACATCATGAATCATTAAAGCTAAAACGATAAACATTTTCTCGCCATGTGCTTCAGTGCTTTGCTGGAAAGCCATTTTTGATTGAAATTTTAAAAAGTGAAATGAAAATAGTGTATAAGCTGATGAGTTATATGATCTGTGAGAATCTCAGAATTACCCAGCGCACCAAGAATTAGCCTACTCGTGAATCAGAGGCAAGAAAATGATACACAACACAAACACAGGTAACGGGGTTACATTTAGCTTTCTCGTAGGTTTCTGGATGATGAATAAGAAGATGGAACACTCAGACACCTTATTAAATACACACTTCACAGTAAACAAATTGGAAGTCAGGGCCAAAGAGGAGGTTGTCTAATGACAGCACGTGAAGTAAAGAGGTAGTACTCCACATTTTGAGTTAAAAAAAAATTGATATGTAGCAGAGCTCCCAACCTTTTTTCACCCCTCACTCTTAAAGAAATTTCATTCGAACCTCGCACCCTCTGAAGTAAAAATACCGATATATAGTTTGGCCAATATTCTATGATTTACTTGGACTTTTCTCGCACCCCCTGGAATATCGTCTCGAATCCCTGGAATATGGTCTCGAATCCCTGGAATATCGTCTCGAATCGCTGGAATGTCGTCTCAAATCCCTGGAATATGGTCTCCCACCACAGGGAGTACGAGCACCCCAGGCTGGGAGCCCATGATATGGAGGACCTTTCTCGCCGTGCCCACTGGCCTAGCTTAGTGACGGTGACGCGGTTGCCAGGGACCTCGTCCCGAGTGCCGCGTCTCAGCCTTCCGAAGGAGGCGAGACCAAGACCGAAACAACAAGGAGGCGTCCTGTAGCGAGACCGTTCCGAACGACACTCCAGAGCGACTAGAGTCATCTGTTTATAACGCATTTATGTCCTATTTTCAATAAGAACAATGATAAATGTTTCAATAAGTTACCAGTAACATCTCGTGTAAGTTTTTCAAGAAACAGAACCAAATTTTGTCTGTGGAAGATCGTTAAAATTGAGAATTTTGCTCGCCGTTTGCATCTGGCGTTTTTGAGAGATAAGTCTTCTTTTAAAATGGTTTGAGACACGATGGGATTCGATGCCGGTGTATACTACGTAGTGCAATGGAATGCTGTTGGCAAGTTTGGCTAGATAATTATGAACGTTCTACCTGCCTCATTCGAACATATTCCATTTTTCATTGTAGTTACGACGTCATTTTTTCGGAGAGTATTATGAGTTACCATACCTCTCATACTTCCTGATGAAAAGTTTTATGGCGCTTTTTGATGTGGTAATATCATCGTAACTCTTGCTGGCTTTTTTATACTGCTGAGTTTTTAATCGCTCAAATTTTTCCATTGGAGTGATTTTTTTTAAATGAATTAATTAGTACCAGAAAATCCCACTGACACCTGAGGGAAATCAGGTAGGCACTTTTTATTAATAATTACTCAAAATAAAAGATGGCTTAAAAAACAGCTTCCTCTTTAGAGCGGCACCCTAATGCTGCAATAAACACGCCGAAAAGTCCCCAACTGTTAATTAGCAACATTCGTACGCTTAAACACACGAAGGTTTTCATCACGACAGATAATAATTCATTATTTGCACGACGCTTTTGATGAGCTCATCTTCCGAGTACTAAAAACTTCTCGGTGACTTTTGCGCAGCTGGAGTTTTGATTGCATCGGCAGCAAGCATTGGAGCTCCCTGGCAACTGACGCGCGCTGATGAAGCGTGAACAGACCGGCGCTGCCACACTGGCACAAACACACTTATGGCACAAATACTTGCACTGGCCCAAGCACAAACACTTGCACTGGCACAAACACACTTATGGCACAAATACTTGCACTGGCACAAACACAAACACTTGCACTGGCACAAACACAAACACTTGCACTGGCACAAACACAAAAACTCGCATTGTCACAAACACACTGGCATAAACACACTTGCTGCGCGAGTGTAGTCATGTGGACACACAAGATACACTTGCGTGCGCTGACGCTTGTGAAAACAGACAACAAATATCCTTGGCTCAACAAACACCCTCAAGCGACACAAAGACACATGATGAGTAAGCACAACACAGAGCACATAAGACCTGAACACGACACATGGCTGGAACACAAACACGAATGGTAGACACAGTACCCTACAGAGGCACAAAACACAACATTGACACAATACAGCAGTAACACAATACACAGCAGTAACACAACACACAGCAGTAACACACCACACAACAGTAACACAACACTCAACAGTAACACAACACACAACAGTAACACAATACACAACAACAGTAACACAACACACAGCAGTAACACAACACACAACAGTAACACAATACACAACAGTAACACAACACACAGCATTAACACAGCACACAGCAGTAACACAACACACAGCAGTAACACAACACACAGAATTAACACAGTACACAGCAGTAACACAACACACAGCAGTAACACAACACACAACAGTAACACAACACACAACGGTAACACAACACACAGCAGTAAAACAACACACAGCAGTAACACACACAACAGTAACACAATACACAACAGTAACACAACACACAGCGGCCGGAGGTGCGGGCGCAAGGCAGAGCAGGATTTTTCAAGGGGATGTCCTGCTGGTGGCCGCGCAGCTCACGCTCCCAGCGTTGGCTCCGCGTTGTTGTGCTCCAGCATATGCTGAATTTTGTCATCCATTGCATGGTGCTCTTTGTGCTCCATGACATCTCCACTTCACGCTACACCACGTGCTTCACTTTGCGCTCCAGCTCGTGATCCACTTTCACTCTTTAGCACATGATCCCCTTTTACTCCAAAACATGATCCCCTTTTCTCCAGAACATGATCCACCTTTACTCCAGAACATAATTCACTTTTGCGCCAGAACAAAATCCATTTTTACTTCAGAACATGATCCACTTTGTGCGCCAGCAAAAGGTTCACTTTGTGCTTTAGTTAAGAGGGAAAATCATGAAAATATTAGATGATGATTTATTACAATGTCCAGTTTTTTTTCATTCAAGATCATTAGTGCATTAAAAACTGAATGTGTGCGAATGTCTTTTCGAATTAGTCAAGGGACCACGCAATGGATTTTGTTAAAGCGTATTCCTGTGGCATTCTTTTAATGTCTTTACGTGTAAATATCTGTTTATTCACCTCGTTATTTTTCTTCGCATCATCTCAGTTTCTGGTCTTTGATTTCCTCCTTTCAACGTAGTATTTTTTGACGAATCCTCATCTAAAACCAAAGATTAGTGCGGCGCCACCGAGCACATCGTGTACCGTAATATGACAGCTCAAAGCTTGACACAAGAATGATGTTGAGCAGACGTGAGAACAGTAAATAAGTGACTCGTGGGCTTGATAGTAGTGTTGAAAATAGTGCGGGCTTTTGGTCAGATTAGCATACGTGACTGATTTGTGTTGCATAGTAAATATGATAGATAACATGACCTTGCGTGACCGACAGGAGAGGGAGCGTAGAATCTTCAGTAGTAATTTTATCGTCTGCCTGAGTTGAAAAGATATAGTGCTTGTTCATCTAAATAGAGTGTATAAATGCTTGTGGGAAGAATGGGAATGAATATTCATGAAGAAATGTACTGTGGTTTGAGTGTAGGATGTGAGGGGTGTAGCTGGATAAGAAGTATTGCAAAGGTGTGAATGAGCTTTGCAACGGTGTGGGTGAACTGAGCCAGAGAGAACTGAGGAAGGTCGTGTTTGCTTGCTGGGGTGCATGGTTTATTTGAGAGAGAAAGTCAAAGAGAAGAGAATGAAAGTTTGAAGGTAGAGCTTGTTATTCATAGCAGTGAGCTAGAGGAAGAGGGGAGGCTGAAAAGCGTGAAAAGTAAGAAGGGTGCAAGAGGTAAAAGAGAGGTCAATGATGAAACAAATGATTGTGATGATTGCAAATGTTCATGAGATGGATGTAAGAAAGGGTAGAAAGAATGGCGGTGTATCAGGTGCAAGTGAAAAGGGCATGCTTGAACCATGGTTGAAAGTGAGGGGATGGAAGCTGAATGAGAAGTAGAAAGGAATTGTGGACATGAGCAAAAAAGGGCTAGAAAGAGTGACACCGGATATTACAAGAAAATATGTAGAGAAAAAAGGGTAGCGACTGTGAGTAAGTGTGATACCCGAGTGGAAGTGAGAAGAGTAATTGCATAGGTCTGAGAGGGAAAGGAGTGAAAGGTATTTGTGCACATACTGAGATGAGAATCTATAGTTAATGACAAAGAAGATGATAGCAGTGTAAGGGGACGGTAACCCATTTCCATCTGTTAGAGACTTGAGAATTAGAAAGAAAAAACAGCGATTGCAATTATGAAAGTGGTTTAGGATACTCAAAAAAAGAATGTAAGATTAGCTGCCACGAGCTATTGAGGCTTGCCTGCAATGATGAGTTTGGAAAGGTTGTGCGAGGAGGAGATTGTAAATTGGCATAAGAGGATTATGTGTATGAAAAAAGATGTGGAAAGAAGTGTGATTTACGTTCCAGCTTCCAGGACATGAATATTTTAATTCATTGTAGGAACTTCCCATGAGACGGAGTCCAAATTTTACAAGAAAGTGAGACAGAACTCTTTAAGAAGCATATCCTATGGATTAGAGCTACCCATATCCTAACGAGAAGAGGAACAGATTAAAAAGGAGATGATAAAACGTGAGTAGATAAATGCAGTTGCTTCTTCGTCAAGTTTGAACACATAAATGTGCATAAATAGAATGCAGGACACTTAGATGTTTGTGTAGAACTTGAAAACGATGACTGCATTGTGTTGGCTTGGTGGAAACCCAAATCTAAGGCATGGGGGCCTCAGTGTGAAAGGAAAATAAGTATCAAATGATAGATAAAAGACGGGTAAAGTAGCAGAAAAAAAAGAGGTAGAATTGGATTGATTGTAGGTATGATTTAAATTTAAAATTATATGAAATATGGGTTGAGAATGAGCTTAAAAGAAAAGATATTTCGGAAATGATGCATGATGAAGTGCTGACAAATGAATGTATTATCTTTGTTGCATGTTACGTGACAAGTGCAGGGCAGACAGCGCTTGCAGAGAATGTGCAAAAGCAATTTCGTGCTTGAAAGTGTTTTGCAGGAGTATTGCGGGTTCCTAGTGATTGCAATGGGTGACATGAATGCCCTTGTTGGCATGTTTGGGAAGAATATGAACTCATATAGGTAGAAATTGATTTACTTTTTTAAGGAAAAAATGTCATTACCTGAGTGGTTTTCATAGATGAGGAAAAAAGAATGGAAGGAAGTATTTAACTATGTGCTGGCGAATCAAAAGCAAGGAAGCGCGTTTTAGCAATGTATGTGGATGAAGAAGAGTTGAATATTAATGCTGAGGACCTAGTGCATGTTTTCATATTCAAAACAGTGGGGTGGGTGGTAGAAAGGAGGTGAAAAATGAAAGTCGGAAAAAGGAAGACATAAAATATTCAAACGGCAAACTTGAAATAATTTAATAAATAGCCAAGTAGACCTACATAAAAAATTGATCGAAGTGTGGATGATTTGAACAATGAGATAGGTACATTAGTGTCTTGTATGATGTTAAAGAACACATGATTGGAAGAAATGATTTCAAAGGAAGTTGCAGTCAAGACTAAACGTTTGCGAGTCAGATTAAAGAAGACCGAATAAGAAGAAATGTTGCAAATGAATGAACCTAAAATGCAAAAACTAGTTGAAAAATGTATTATTACTGAAGAGAGCATTAGTTGAAGAATTTGTTTGGGTTAGCTAAACAACCAAGGATGGAAAGTAAAGAGAATCATGCATGAGACCAGAGTGAAAGATGAGAGATACCAAGATAAAATTCTAAAAAGTGCCTCTAACAGAGATGGAAGTAGAAAATTGGTATTATCATTTTATACAACGCAATATCAAAAGTGTTGAGGCCCAAATTCGACAATAAGTTGTGGATGATGAGAGCAGTTGAGGACTAACGGAAAGACAATGGTGGAATGAATGAACGGAAGATGTATAAAAAGCTGGAAATTTTTCAGATCGGTGAATTTCATCGCTAATTGGACTATGAAATTACATCTGAGGAAATTGGAGAGTTTTAGAAGAAAATAAAGAATGAGAAAGCCATTGGTTCTGGTAAGATTTTGTGAGAGTGTTTTAATTATGGTAGTGGGAGAGCGGTTGGCACGTGTCGATTGCTGTGTATAGGTTGATGAAATTTGAAGAAATGAAAGAGTCACAGAAGACGTAATAAATATAACGCAGTGCCGTTGCATAGGAGTGGACGTAAAAGTATGAAAGAATTAAAAAACCATAGATTTGTTGCTTTGGCTGACTCAGTGAGTACGATTTCTGTGATGTGTTGAATGATAAGATGCAATGCGTGATGCTGGAACGAGGAGTGATAAGTTAAGAATAAGATTGTTTTGGCAGAGACAGACGCGGTGGCCAAGTATCTTCGAGTGAAATTATGGAAAAAAAAGAGGAAGATAAAGATGTACTTGATTTCTATAATTTTTAAGCAGGCATATGATAGAGTAGATTTGAGGATTATTGATAACCTTAGAATTCTTTATTTAACTGATAAGATTCTGAGAATTATGAAAAGTCTGTACGAGAACACTATCATGTTTGAGGACACTATTATGTAATCTACTGATTGAAAATTTAGAAACTCAGCACGTAAAGAATGTTTGAGTGAGAGAAGATCTCCCTTGCTTTTTGTTTTGTACACAAAAGAACCAGCTGTCCGTTTGAGAATGAGTGGTTTGCGATTGAGAGTTGGTGAGACTAAGCTGAGTTGTTTGTTGTATGCTGATGACATTTTAGCATTTAGTGAGTTAAGGCAGGAACTAAAAGCTGCGTTTTAAGTTGTGAATAGTAAAGATTTCAAGGCGAAAAAGATTTAAATATTTCAAGGCGAAAAAGATTTTAAGATTTGAAGGCTAAATTTGCAGGAGATAAAAGTAAAATTTTGGTTACAAATCTTTGTAAACTAACAGGGATAAACATGGAAATATTAGGAAATTAGACTATGTAAAGCAAGGGAATATAAATATTTTGAATGAACTTTGAGTGAGAATAGATCCACGTGAGCAAAAGCTGAAAAAATGTCAAACGGTGTGCTGAGTTGTGGAAGGTTGAGCAGCATTCCCAAGTATCGAGCAAACAATCAAGAAAGTGCTGAAGGAATGTGGTAGTATGTTACATTGCCCAGAGTAAGGTATGGTAAAAATGCTATGTTCTGGACAGGAAGGGAACTTGAAAAGTTGGTTGAAATGCAGAACAGTTTGGGACGTTTGGCATCAGAAGCCCAAAATGGGCAGCTTGAGAGGCAATTAGAGGTGATCTGGAAAGGCGTCTGTTTTCTGAGCGAATGATGAAGGCTGTCTTGAATTGCAAGGTTAGAGTTAGGTAAATGGCAGAATAATAAGAGCATAAAACAAATTTTCATTTAGAATCTGCGCTAAAGCCTTTGCGGGAAATTGTACTAGGGGAAAACGTAGAGTTAAATTTTCAAAAGATTATTTGTCTCAGAATTGACAGACCTGTAAATAATTAGTTTTTGCATTGAAGGGGAAGTGAAGTGTCTGAATGGGATTGCACGAAGTGGAAGATAAAAATTGAACGACTGTCAAGAGAATATGAACTGATTAAATAGAAGCATAGCATAAGTGGAAAATTTACCTCAAATGGTGAGATAGAAAAAAAAAAGAATCGCAAAGATAGAAATATTTCATGACGTAAGCTTCGAAAGCCAACGCCTATTTGCGGTCAGTAGTAAAGTTTAAGCTTGAACTAAAGGTGGAATCGTAGAAATGATAGGTTACGTACGCAGCCTGACAGAGGGGCAGCTCAAACAGTTGAATTTCTGGTTTCGAAGTATAGAAAGTATGATCAAAAAAATGCCCTGTGAATGTGGTTTTTAAGCAGCGTAGAAAGAACCAGAGACATGCCAGATGTGCTGAATGTGACTCTAGTGTGAACTATTTTTCATGGAGTCGAATGAAGGATACAACTTGACGTTGTTTATGCGGTGAAAAATTCTGTAGTGAATCTGTGAAAAAGGAAATACTTGTTCTGAGCAGTCAGGCACAAAGACGTAATTTTACGACGTACAACTCACGAGGGCTTACTTATGACAAGCTGGCTACTCCAGTGATGCTATCGTGGTGGATGTAGCATGAACTGGATGTTGGTGACTCTAATGCAATTTTCCATTAATGAGTCTAGCATACACGCACGACGCTCAGGAGAACCATTCTGTTGTGCTTGTGTGTATTGCAGGGAATTGGAGGCTGTAACGAAGACTGTTCCACTTTGTTCTTCAACACATGTTCCACTTTGTACTTCAACACATGTTCCACTTTGTTCTTCAGCACATGTTTCACTTTGTACTTCAGCACATGTTCCACTTTGTACTTCAGCACATGTTCCACTTTGTTCTTCAGCACATGTTTCACTTTGTACTTCAGCACATGTTCCACTTTGTACTTCAGCACATGTTCCACTTTGTACTTCAGCACATGTTCCCCTTAGTACTTCAGCACCTGTTCCACTTTGAACTTCAGCACATGTTCCACTTTGTACTTCAGCACCTGTTCCACTTTGAACTTCAGCACATGTTCCCCATGTACTCCGGTGCGGGCTCCTCGTAATGATCCATTAGAGTTACGCCGCTTCAAGAATTGAGTTGCTAATTTGAACTTTTCTCTGATCATCGTGGCAAGAGCACCGCGGGACTGATGACTAGAGCAGCTGCTGCAACAACAGCAGCAACAACAGCAGCTGCAACAACAGCAGCGGAAACAACTGCAGCAACGGCAGCAGCTGCAACGAGAGCGGCAGTAACAGTAGAACTATTTAGTAACAGCAGCGGAATAACAGCAGCAGCTGCAACGAGAGCGGCAGTAACAGCAGAACTATGTAGTAACAGCTGCGGAATCAACTGCAGCAACAGCAGCAGCTGCAACGAGAGCGGCAGTAACAGCAGAAATATGTAGTAACAGCAGCGGAAACAGCAGCTCAACAGCAGTTACAGAGGCAGCTTCATCTGCTGCTCAATAAAGAATTTCAAGCGACAATTCTTGGTTTTATACAAATGAAACGTGCGAAGAATTCCACTCTGTGATATTTTTGGGACAGTTTAGCGTTTCTTCGAGAAATTTTGTACTTCGTTCTCTCGAAAAGTCTAACGGTCGTTGAAGTAAGTTGTAATAGATTCAAATGAAAACAAAATGTATTGTTTTCCGAGACATGTTGAGTGGGTCACACAGATATTAATGCTCGATCAAGAACAGAAACTGCCGAATATTTCATGGCCACAATTACTCCTTCAATTCACAGCGGCAACTTGATGTCGCTTCAAATTTTTGTGATTCTAATGCATCCATTACGTTCTTTCGTCAAACATTAAATTTCTGTACCCGACGACAAGAATCTCTGTCACTTTGATTCATATAAACTTGAGATTGAAAAATATCTGAATTATAAAACTGAAAAGTATCTGAATTTTTAAACATGACAATTCCTACGAGGCACGAAGGTTATTAAATCGGAAAGCCTTTGTACTAAATTATAGAGCACGCGTTCGATGTTCGATAACACCCCACTTCACACTCACACCTTTTTGGGATAATTCAGTTTTTTCAAACACATTCTGTGGGCTTAAACTGCTGTTGGTTTTATAAAAAATAAACGAAATCCGTTGAGGAGACTAGTTCTGTTTGAATGCGCTATGATGGTAAAAGAACTTCACTCGCGTACAGCAAATAAATAATGCATTTAAAAACAACTGACAAAAAAAGATGGAAACCCAGGTTTCCGACTGAAACAATAAACAAGGATCGCCGTTTAAAACATCATTTCCTCCCTCACATATGTGTTTTCAAGAAGATTATTAGGGCCATCAACCCATATATCCTTTACAACTTTCTTATGTGTACTCCAGCTGACTTTGATTTTAGCATGGCCACCAGTCATTATCATTTGAAATTATCAGTCGTTGTCATATGTAATTACCAGTCGTTGTCATATGAAATTACCAGTCGTTGTCATATGAAATTACCAGTCGTTATCATATGTAATTGCCAGTCGTTGTCATATGTGATTACCAGTCGTTGTCACTTGTAATTACCAGTCATTGTCAAATGAAATTACCAGTCGTTGTCATATGAAATTACCAGTCGTTATCATATGTAATTGCCAGTCGTTGTCATATGTGATTACCAGTCGTTGTCACTTGTAATTACCAGTCGTTGTCACTTGTAATTACCAGTCGTTGTCATATGAAATTACCAGTCGTTGTCATATGTAATTACCATTCGTTGTCATATGTAATTATGAGTTGCTGTCACGTGACATTTGTACGCCTCGTAGCTGTTCAAGTGTTGAGGGCCGAGCACAACCTGCGCAATATCAGCCGCTGTGCCTCTTTTCAGTGCAATGCAGGGAATGTTATGCGGCTGTCCAAGAGGTCGCCTAGCATATTTTTCGTGCATACAGGACACCTGCGGGGCGTTTTGCCAAAGAACTACGAGAGGTCTTGGTAAAGATCTGCACGAGGTCTTGCCATTTGAGATCTGCTAAAGGTCTTGTCATGTATGTAAGGCCTCCTTACACTATTACTCAAGTTAAATTCACGTAATATTCCTTTAAAAGGTCTGTTAGAGGTCATGTCAAAGGACATCTGCATGAAGTTTTGTTAAAGAATGTCTGTAGAAGGACTTGTCACATGAGCTCTACGGAAGATCTTGTCGCGATAGTTTTGTTTGAGTAAGCCTACGGGAGGCCTGCGAAAAGGTCTACAAGAAGTTTTCTGATAGGACGTCTGCCAAATGAGTTCTGCACAAGGTCTGGTCACAGCTGGTCTGCACAAGGTCTGGCCCCAGCAGGTCTGCATAAGGTCTGGTCACAGCAGGTCTGCACAAGGTC
>JACJUY010002245.1:101986-112796 GCA_014220935.1 Platorchestia sp. MABIK | reverse complement strand
AACTGTAGCGAATGATGGACTATCCGCTATTGGTTCTCGTAGGTATAATTCAGTGAAGAAAACATCATTAGTTGTTATCATTAGTGGGAGTAGTAATTGGAGCCCCTGCGCTTTGGTGTAACTTTCAAGTCGCTCGTATACTCTGTTCATTTTGCTTGATGCTCATCTTAGAATCAGTTATGGAAAATTTCCATCTTCACTCTCTCCGCCAATTTTTAGTAATGCAGTGAAGCAAACAAGCATGGAGCATCCGCACCGTAGGACAAAGATTTATACGTGCGTATTTGCAGCATGTAACGCACACAACTCTTTAATAACATTTTTTCAGAGCTCGGTTTTTATTAGAACTCATTAATAAAAAAGAAGGTCTTTTGGGTCAATTCCTTGTTCCAAGCGATTTAGGGATATTAAGAACCTTTCTTAAACTCGGTATTTCAATTAGGTCGTTCTTTTTTCACATAAATGTTTTTCAAACACTGACCTAAAAAACTTCCTGTTGATCTCGTTCCATCGGTCGGTGTTGAGTTTTCAGGTCATCATTTATCTCACCTGCTGTTTTCAGCCATATCGGCTCGTTTTCAAGTCATAAAACTTCCTGGGTCCATTTATCAGGTATTCATCCTTTCAATTTTCCAAACATTTGGAAACCGAAGTAGCGAAGAAAAAAACGAGAAACTTTAACATTACATTTATATCCGGAATATGCTTGCAGTTGCGATCAGCTGAATTGACGTTACATAAAAAATTTTAGCTAGTCACTCACACAAGTAAAGTAATTAAAAATTATTCCATGGTCTCATGGTCCTGGTCTATTCCAGTAAAGAAAATCATTGACAACACGGGCTTTTGAAAAACTGTGTTTGTTACGAAACTCTACTACTGAGATGTGGCTGAACTAAACATCTACACAATACAAATTCTTTATTCATCAAACATCATATTATCTAAAGCCTTGCTCTCGTCATTATTTTAGGGTTTTCATATCAGTTGAATAGATTTTTAATGCAAATTCCAGTAATTTTACTTCTAATAATAGCGCATTCGATTTGCTTAAGCAGATTTGCCAAAGAATGTCATTCGCTAGATTTCATTCTAGTCATAATTAAGAAAAGATGAAGAAATTTGAAATAGCCATAATAACAATGATGAAAAAGATAACCACAACTTGAATTTATCAATAACACTTGCCAATTAGTTTTTTCTTCATCCTGCGCTTTCGTGTTCAAGGACGATGTATGCTCTCAGTCACAAAACTTGTATAAGAATTTCGACGCAGGTGGTCTGCCAGCGACCACCAGTCTTGCATCGACATCCTGAATTTCATACAAGAGAGCACAGAGTCTTGTTGTCTTGAGAGGCTCGAACGCGACACCAACACCAGCAACACCGACAAGTCAGCAAAATAACATGGGTGTTAGTTAATTGGATCAATGTTTATAATTGGTGGTTGGTTTGATTGGTGTTTTAAAAATGTGAATTAGTAGGTTTTGCATTTTTGAGATAGGATCCAAACGAAGTTACTGACATTTCTTGGAAATGAAAGGCTTTTCTGAATAGTCGCTAAACCCTAATGAAAAAAACAACAACTTTGGATTTTTATGAAATAAATTCTGAAACCATGTTGATTCATTATGATAATTATTGATCTTTTCATCACGCTCCGAACACGATTTCGAAAAGTGTAGCTTGTGTTGGACAAAAGCGCGCAACAGGGTTGTAAGAAAGAACTTTATCAGGGTAGAAAAATTGTAGCGCCCTTAGGTGAAACAAAACTCTTATTGATTTCACAAAGATCTATTTCTTCTCTGATCATTAGAAAATTCAGCAGCCCTATTTTACTTTGATAAGTGGTTTTACACTACATATTTTGAAAGACAATTGTGGAGAATTATTTCATGTACTCATGCCATTTAAATGTGACCTTGTTTGTGTCAAGGATGCAAGGAACACTGTCCCAGAGTACTGACTGAGTGAACTTACTTTTTCGGATAAGATTTACGAATTTGAATAAAGTCCACTCAATTTTGGCTTAAAAACAATGTACAAAATTCTGTAGTTTTAGATTTAGTACAAACTCAATTTAATGGTTTTAAAAAAATATTCAGAATAAAACTCTACATTCCGTGATCGACATAGAGTCTGTCTCAAATGATTTTCCAAAGATCAATTTGAAGTGAGAATTGTATGATTTTACTCCATGTGTGATTTTATCAATTTACAGTGTGATTCAAATGATTCTCAATTTAAAAGATGAGAATTACACGGAAAGATTTTCCAGTGAGTCAAGCGTTCTCAAATTTGGATTCTCACGATTTAGAGTAATTAACAGGTTGAAAACTATTTGTCAAAACAATGATTAATCCTTCATTTCTCACTCGTTTATGCATAAAATGGATTTTGTTTTCTGCTCATCTACCGACAGGAAAAAAAGAAGTTATTTCATGTGTTTCCAATTTTATGTGCACATCAAATCCAGTTTTCGACTTGTTAACGTCCTGTAATTAAATTCCTTACATGGTGAAAAATATTTGTTAATAAAACTCACACATCGCTGTTGCACGCATTTCAGACAAAGCAAAAGAAAAAGCTAAAAATATACGTGTATTGACGGTTAGGCTGAAGGAACAACTCAAAAAGATAACCATTGGTTTTTCCCCGTAACCATAGCCTGTGAAACTAAATGAAATAATTATACTATAAACTGATTTTGAGGCTTACACTGTATTCAAAAGACTTTCACTTGAGTTCTCTCAAATATTGACCATGTACTAACTGTCTAGAAGACAATTTTAAAATTTTGGCGTAGTGAACTAAACCGTACACGCCCCATTTATTACTCAGAGCAAGTTACATGATGTTCTGGTTACCACCATGTTTTCAATAGAACGGATAAATTTTACAGCAAAAACCCAATGGTAGGAGAAATTGAAGATTAGTGTCTTATACGCTGATGCAAGTCCACTCGTATATTTAGCTGTCACGGCAAATGGTCTGACTCGTCTTTCCCTTCCCAGCTTTATTCCAAAATATTTAAAGCCGCAAATATCCGTTACTCGTTAGTTTTTTCATATGCCAATTGCTGGTTAACCGATGAAGTTCACAATGTCGGTATAGGGTCAACGAAAGGGTTTTTCCCGAACCTTAGATGGTTACTTCGAGCTGTCTTCAGTTGACGAAAAAATTCAGCTCCGTCAGGTTCTTTCAAGGTTTCTAGCCGCATGATTTCCTCATGGTAAGCCTGTCCAGAAATTTTCTCCGAGAATCGCGATAAAAAAGTTCTAAGGACAAGATGTAAATAAATTATTTTTGATATACCAAGGTACAACTAGATCATGATGAGGAAAAGGTGTCACTATCTGTTAGAAATTTTTTTTTGAGGAGTTTTCTAAATCATTTGCTAATAAAATCAATATTTCCTGGATCAAAATGATGAGGATAAGTATGACGGGTGCTACGACTTGCCTTATTATTTTACATTACTTCTCAGCTTTCGACATCACACGGATGGCGTTTTAATCTTAGCACACAATGGCTCGACAGCCCCATACTATTCTAGAATGTTCAGCGTCTCCTAAAAGCCTTTAGTAACCTAGAATTGATATCCTCTGGCCACCCAGCCTTACTGTCCTAAAATTCTAATGGGCTCCAAAAGCCCTAGTAATCTAGAATAATTTATGTCCTCTGGATGCCCAGCCTTACTGTCCTACTATGCTAATGGGCTCCGAAAGCCCTAGTAACCTGGAATAATTGATGTCCTCTGGATGCCCAGCCCTACTGTCCTAGAATGCTCAGCAGTTTCAATAACCCACAGTAACATATGCATGGCGGCTGTAAGCGACGCATTCACCGTAGAATGCTGTGGCTCTAGAACCCCAGACGGTAGTCAGCTGTGCAGTGCGACTAGTTGTAACACTGGTACAGGAAGCGAACTCGGCAGCAGGAGCAGTAGATGTCGCGGTAGATGAAATCTCCCGGGAAGCACCCATCATACCAACACGAGCGCTGTAAGCAATAAAATTTTATCAGCACCAAAAATTTGTCGAAACAGCTGAGAAAGGCTTTCTAGAAATATGTTTTCGTAGGTTATTATTCGTTAAATTGGAAACACACTGTTTCAGTACGTTGATAAATTTTGTCATTCTGGATGGAATGTTCACCTATCTCGGTTGTGTTCGTCCACTTCCCAAAATCAATATTTGTGCCAATGTACTGGCCTCAAATCAGTTTCAGAAGAATATTTTGCAATAGCCTTTGTGTTCCTTGTGTTTCCTTACTTATTGCTAGTATACCTGTACTTGTGGGCAGTCACGTAGTCAATAAGCAGCATGAAGTGGTACTCTTATCAGCACATAACATATCACTCTTATATTCGTGAACGGTACAGAAGTNATTGACGAGAGATAAAAGCGAAAAAAGCAGCAGAGAAAAATTGATAGAGAAAATACTTAAACATTGAGAACATAATAAATCGAACTGAATCTTCAAGCCGATCAACGAGCGGCTTGAAACTGAAAATTTTAATTGAAGTTTCGAAGTCTGGCCACTGTTGAATATGTTCGTAATTCTGAATGATGAATAAATGGGTAAAGATTTACGAGCAGCTCATTGTATTCTAGGCTTGGGAATATGAACCGGCGTTATTTTCTTTGCAGAATAGTGTAATGGAGATCGATCAACAATCGAGAATAATGAACACTCTAATTTTTTCCGAAAATAAAGAGTTCTTTGTTCCTTAGCTCCAGCATATGTGAAAAAATTCATTTAAATATTTTTTCGCATCATGAAGAGAAATTTGAATACAAACAAACCGTCTGAAAAACGTACTATTTAAGGTCTATAAGATTGCACAAGTATAAACAAATTTTTTGCAGGGAAAACGTTGGCTTTGTATAATTGCATCCATGAAAAAATAAAACGAACACTAGAAATACTTGTATTTGAACACAGGAGATTCGGCTTTGAGTTATGAGAGAAGGCACTGGGAAGGATAGAGTTTGTCTGTGAGACTCGGTGCCTCAACGCTAAAGCAGGCATAAAACAAGGTATTGTTTCACTACGCCGCGTTGGCGTCCAAATTTTAATTTCTCTCTTCTTCACATGAGGCGGTGATAAAAAGACGACAGGCACAGAAGCGAGCTGGATGTTAGCAGCTGGAACACCTCCAGAAAATAATCACATGTGATAAATAAAGCTAAATGTAATTTCAATGGATGACACGCTCAATGGTATTTGAAAGCAGAAATAAGCTTTTACATTTTCCAAAATGGCAATCATCATTTTCTAAAATTTTCGTTCCATGAAAAAACTTAGCAAGTGAAAACAAGCAATAGTTGCATGAAAAGAATTTAGCGACAAAAATACCCGAACAACCGGAGAAGGAACAAACAGCTTAGAGGAAGTGCGCTTGAGTTAAGATAATAGTTACTGTTCTCGCAAGGCCAAGAATCTGTCAAAAAATAAAATAACTTGCATTGTGAAGTGCGTAATTCAGCTCGTGTCCTTTCATAACTCTACAAGGATAACTCTTATAATTCTACACAACACTTCATTTACGCAGTGGAAAATACAGATACAAGAGACCAGTATTTTTATTTTCCCTGTATCCAATGAATTTTAAGCTCAGTTCTGGTTAAAACTGACATTCTTAACCATGGGAGACAATGAATTCTATTCAAAGTCAACCGATTTTTTCTTGATTAATTATATTGCTTGTCAACGAAACGGTCGTCCATGCATTGTTGTTTTCCGAGAAAAAAAGCGTACCCGGAAAAAACTGTCCATTGAATTATATCCTGTGTAATCAAACATTGAAATAACGACATCCACTGTGACACTTGATCAGGACGAACGTTCTCAAGTGTCATTGATAACCACGACTTTCCTGTGGGAGCTCTCATTATAAAACAGTGAAGGTCGCAGACTGTGTGAGTGAGTCTTCCTGGTGCAGTGCGCAGTGAGATTTCGAATTCAAGTAAGTCGTTCTTGTATGTTGGATACCAGTTTTAGTTTATTATTTAAGGTTATTTCATTCTGAACAGTGTAGCACTGAAGCTAGCGGCGTTTAATTAATTCGGCATGTATTTGGAATGATTAAATTTATTTTCGTTTGGTTGTGAAATTCGTGCGAGACCTGATCTGTCATGAAAAATTCTGATGAATTTTTTGCGTCTTCAATGCAGTATTTATTACATTTTATGGGATTTTACTAGGTGAGTGTGCTGCTTTTACGAGTCATACATTGTTGGAATGTTTTCGCTATTTGTAGTTCATGTATGATTAATGAATGTTTTCATCTGGGGAAAACGAAAACATTATTGTGCATGGAAAAATGCACCTATACATGAATAAGATAACTATTGCTAATTTTAAACGATCAATGTTGAGTTAAATATGACAACCTACAAAGAACATAAAAATTTATTTTCGTTAAATTGAATTTCGCTTGAGTGAAGATTGCGTTTCTAAACTATTCTTTGTAAATAATTTATTTCAAAATATTTTGGTCGAAATTTGTATTTTTAGCTTCGCATATCTTTCTGGTTTTACTAGTTTTGTAACGATAGGTGAATGTTATTATAAATATTTGAGAGTTTACTTCGTGCAGGTACAGTTAAAGAACGATCAGATGCAGTACACATTTGCGTTGAGATGTTTTATTTTGACATATTACCAAAACATATCAGTAATTCAAAACATTACGTCCTCAGGAAATACAATCCAATAAAGGGTTCATTTGCATGAAAAATAAAAAAACTGCTGTCATTTTCCCAAAGGAAATTTTCCCTTGGAAATTCCACCCATGAAGGAAACTTCAATTTACCGAAATCTGAAAATGCAAGTTAATGTGACCAACGTTAAATAATTCGTTGAATAATTACAATGCACTTGCTTGCAAATATTCGATCAGTGTATTTAAAGCCACCTTTTTTCACTACGACAGTAATCGAATTCAACATCTGAAGTTGATTCAAGAGCGTGGTGAAAGGTAATGCGTTGAAATGTGTAACAAATTACCCCAATGTATGGAAACTTGCATAAATGCTTCAAAATTAAAGGCGATGTTGAAATACCTTGGAAATGTTCGAAAATGGATGGAAGTATTTGAATCTGATATCCATTGGCAAGATATACTTTCAAATAATAAGTTTTCATTAAAACCAATACATGACGAAGTAGAATACAACAAACGTACTTTCAAAAGTTTGGAATGGATGCCACAAAACAAAATATTTTCTGAGAAAATTTCGAAGGACCTGTCAGGACGGAAGGGAACAATCCAAAAACTAGCACTCAAAAAATATTTTAAGGTTATTCTTCCGTTTTATTGCAATTTGGAATCAATTTTCACTTTGGCTTCAACCGCGGAAATCATTCACGGCAGGGAAACTGGATACAACAACGATGAAGACATCACTGATCTGCCTGCTGCTGCTGGCCGCCGTGGCCTGCGCCGCCCCAAATGATGAGATGTCCGAAGAGATGGCTGAGAAGCGCATGGAGGCGGCTGCGGAGCGTGAAGAGATGGCTGAAGAGAAGCGTGAAGAGATTGCTGATGTGAGTTACAATGAGGCACGCAGGGACAGCTAGCCGAATGCACGTAGGTCTGAAAATCTCCCTTTCAAAATAAATGTCACGGAGCGCGGTAGTCATATTCACGGCAGCCTTTACATACCCGGCGGTGTTTATTACGCATTCGGCGTTGCTATTTATCAAGAAACAACGTGCAGAAGTATATAACATAGTTTATGGAAACGTTATTTCGATATTACAGTTTTAGCTGTACTGTTGTTCCCTACCTCATCTGTAAATTGTTTATCGTGAGAACTGAACGGTGTTGAATCCAGGACAATTTGGGGAAAGAAAACTTGTTGAGCTTCGCTTCCTTGAATCTTCATACAAATTTTGCGACTGACCGCATATGTTTCCTCCTAACCACCAGGTCATCGTTCAGAGATGACATACAAAACGAGTCATCGTGCACTTTACAATGACATTAAAAATAAACTGATCAATGTAATTTGCTAAATTGAACTATTTGTTTGTTAGTATCTCTCCCTTAATTTTTCTTTTCGTCATGCCTAATTACATTCTTGGATCGAAATACAAAAAACATCATTTTTCAAATGCCACCTTAGAAAATTTAAATTTCTTACATTTTTAATTGAGGTATTTACTATGAAAATGATAATGAACATCAATAAGTTTAATGCAAAAAATACTTCTGAATACTTCTGAAATACTTCTGCACAGTGTAAAAACGTTTTTTCATGTACATCAATTCAGACAAAATTATGCTTATTTTATATGAACTTAAAATCTTTATTCATAATTTTCGATTTCTGAGTGTAAGAATATCAAAAGTTGGCCATTAATTCGGCATTAATGAATTCAAATTAATTCGATTTTATTTGAGTTTTTTCTTTCAATCATTATGTTGCTATTTGAGTATTTCTTTCGAATATTTCTTGATCAAAATATATTCCTAGAGCTTGAAATTTTCTTCAAAACATTACATTCTAAAAGCATTGAATGATCTTTCGTCTTGAAAATTTGATTTTTGGGAATTTTTTTCTCATAAATTTTCCAGAAAGTTCACAAATATTTGTAGATGTATTCCTTAACGCTAAAAAACTGTGCTAGAGTTGACGCATTTTTTGCCTCCAGGCGGCAGAGACAGGATTGGAGGCCGTGGACGGAGAAGGTCGACGTGAGTGAACCATAAATTTGTTCTAAAAATCAACCATTTCCTAACTATTCAATTTCAAGAACAGTTTTTCTGTTCTCCATTAGTTACGTAATAATAAATAAACTGGGAACACTTATGTAACAAAAATTCCTCTTAAGCGCAGCTTTGCGTAAACTTTTGATTCTATTCATTTTTTGACAGCAATACGTGTTTAACGACAAATGTTCAACCCAAACATCAGCTGAAAAAATAACATCAAGCCTTTAAGTGTATATATATGAGAAACATGCTCATTTCAATGATTTTTTTTGTCATGACTTCACGATTCTTCGCTCATAATTCAACGTCTATCTTCATCCTTCAAACATTCTATTAATCGTCATTAATAATTCATGATATTCAGCAAATGTTCCTGCATCACATCAATGATAAACCCCACATGTGAGCAGACACAAGGCCAGGCTGTGATGAACAGGTATGTGTACGTAGGTTGGTTTCTCATGCATCTCGTCTACTTACTGAACTGATATTTTATGAGTCTTGATCTCGGAAACTAAATTCCTCCCTCGAAAGCAAGTATAGAATTAAACGTTATGTCCTAGTTACAGTTCTTCACAATAGAAAAACAATTAGCAACATTGACTTTCAAAAAATATCATAGGAAATCCGTGACAAAATTAGCACGCGGGAAGTGCACTTTTCAACACATCCCTTCATTTCAAGAATGTAAGAATGTATTTTATTGAATGTAAAGATCACAGTGCATGTGTGTAAAAGGCTTTAGCTGCACACATCTCCTGCCGCAGCTGCTCAGAGATACGTGCGAGGTTACAACAATCGAATGCTGCAGCTGTTGACTATACGTCAAACTCAGATCTCAGGTGTAACAACGGCGCCATTGCTGCTAGAGAAGCTGCTTCACATTTTTTATCCAGCAACAGGAATGAAAACGATTTTCACAGGCATCTAACTTAACGAAACCCTACGAAGTGGAAATCCGATTCGTTTTAATTCACATATATGTAAAAATCCAAGATTGTTACGGAAAATTCTTCCTCTCCTTAAAAATTCTTCAGTATTTTGAGAGTTTACCAAAGTTTTTATCACCTCAGTCGTTTCACATTTTATTAGCGCATGTAGACCAATTTCTAAATTTTGCCCCCGTATCAAATTTCTGCCTTCTACCTTTTCAACCTTTTGCATGAACGTTCATATAGGACCAGATTCGAAGGGAAATTCAGTTGAAATAAATGGTTAACAAAAGTAAACCGAAACCTCTAATGAAAATGGATAGGAGGAGTTTAAAATTTGAAAATCGTATTTAAAAATAAATTCGAATAAGTTGAACACAACAATAACCAACTAAATGTCTTGAATGAAATTGATGACATCACTAATTGAATTGAAAACATCATGAATTATTGTAAAACAAAATCTGCATTCATGATCGTAAGTAAATAATGATAAAAAGATTTTAGCTTCTATGAAAAAAATGCATTTACAATTGCGCGAAGAAACTATTAATTCATTTGATTTTTCCCAAGTTTCAGGTATAAGCACAAATGGCAAATTCAGGTGAATTTCAAAAACTTTGTAAAGATGAATCACTGGTTATATCCTTTTAGATTTGATTTCAGGCGTTATTAAAATAATTCTCAGAAATTTCTAGACCTTAGATGTGTGAAGAACAATTTCAGTAAACATGACTAAGATTTCAGTAAACAGACTAAGCCCAAATCTAAGAGATTGTACAATATTACCTGCTTTCGAGTTTCACAGAGCATTGCACATTTTCTGTATTCTTATCCTGAATTACGCAGATGTTTTTCAAAAAATTTTCTCATTAAAAATTCATTTCACATTGAAAATTCGGCTCTCCCAATTTATCACGCATTAGTAGAACATGATAACCAACATGAAAAAATTATCACATTATCCAAGAAAGCACTAATTCGCATTTTTTCTACAGAAATCGGGATAGGAATCACCCCCTGCTACGGACCCTGCCCCAGTCGATTTGTAAGGCTTGAGTTACGGATGTAGATTACATTCATGTTCTCGACTTGAAACATCTTGTAAATATTGTAACGTTAGGTTTTCACTCTACAAATGCAGCTCTAAATA
>JACJUY010002245.1:62733-80077 GCA_014220935.1 Platorchestia sp. MABIK | reverse complement strand
AATTCAACGTTTATTATTCATCCTTCAATCATTCTATTCGTCTTTATTAATAATTCATGATTTTCAGAATGCGTTCCAGCTTCACGTCAATGATAAACCCCGCACGTGGGCAGACACAAGGCCAGGCTATGAAGAACAGTTTTGTGTACGTAGGCTGGTTTCTCATGTATAACGGCTACCTACTCAACAGATATTTTATGACTCTCTTGCTTGGAAACTAAATGCCTCCGTGGTAAGCTAGTAGACGGTTGAACAGTCTGTCCTAGTTCCAGTTACTTCACGTTTGAAGAGCTATTAGCTCTATTGATTTTCCATAAAATTACGTGGAAAATTCGAGAAAAAATTGTTTCGGACACCTTTCAACGCACACTTTCATATCATGCAAAATTATATTGAATGTAAACATCGCATAATTGTTATCTTCTGCCACAGCTGCTCAGAGTTACGTGCGAGGTGACAACAATGAAATTCTGCAGCTGTTGACTCTACGTCAAACGCAGACCTCAGGCTTTTCTGCTACACCATAACTGCTGGAGAAGCTCCTTCATATTTTTATCCCAGCAACATAAATGAAAATGATTTTCAAAGGCATTTAACTTAACGTAACTATATGAAACAGAAATGCGATTAATTTTAGTTCACATTTATGTTAAAATTTAAAA
Organism: Platorchestia sp. MABIK; assembly: GCA_014220935.1. Taxonomy (NCBI): domain Eukaryota; kingdom Metazoa; phylum Arthropoda; class Malacostraca; order Amphipoda; family Talitridae; genus Platorchestia; species Platorchestia sp. MABIK. The sequence goes on along the minus strand of JACJUY010002245.1, from coordinate 79,415 downwards.
ATTTTCAATAATTCTTAATTGTTTAAAAAAATTCACAAGCATTTTGAGATTCGAAACCAAATTTTTATTGCTTAAATCTTTTCATATTTTGTTTTAAAGCATGACGTAAATTTTGTTCATTTTACTATCCTCAAAACTTTTGCAATCTACCTTCTTAACTTTTTTCATGAACGTTCAAATAGGACCATGTTCAAATGAAAATTTAATTGAAGTAATTAATGATTAAGCCGAATCCTGTATTTAAAATGAATAGGAAAAGTATGGACCTGAAGAAAATAATAAATGCGAATAACTTGAGCGTTACAGTAAATAAATAAATAACACGAGTAAACAGCAACTGATTCTGTCTCAAATTAGTGACTATTATGGGCATCCTGAAATAGGAACCTGATGATCTCATAAATTGGAATAAAAGCGTCACTAATTGAATTTGAAACATCGTAAAAAATCATAAAACACAACTCGCATTTATGATCTTAAATAAAATGTGCTAAAACAACATTAGCTTCCTGAATTACGAAAGCACTTTTGAAAAACTTTCCTGAGAATGCTGTCAATAATTCTTTTCCAAACTGCTTCACGTCAAAGACTTTAGGCCAGAGTATTTTTTAAAGGAACCAAAACTTCAATTTATTGAATTTCCTCATAACAAATTAATTCACAGCTTATCCAATCTATCACGCATTAGTAGAACATGATACTCTACATGAAAAAAAATCAAAACATTATTCACGAAAACACTAATCCATATTTTTCCACAGAAATATGGAATAGAATCTCCTCCTGCTACGAAATCGTTCCCAAGTGTATATGTACGGCTTGAGTTACGGATGTGTGTAGAGTACATCCATGTTCTCGACTAGCAAAATTTTGTGCATGGTGTAACGTTAGGTTTCTCTGTACTGATGCAGCTCTGAATGTCGATACAGTGATGTGGATAATGGTCATGTTCTCAAAAAATGGTCTAAATGTCAATAAAGTAATGCATTCTTCCATTACTAGGGGCGTTATTGAGGTCTAAAATTTTAATTTGGAAAGATTGCCTGAAAATATCGGGATAAGTTTTTGTACGACTTCTTTAACACTTGGCACCTCACTTCTGTACCGCTTATGAATAATGATACACATACCCCAAAAATTTGATATGCTGACCAGAATTCATAAAAAAGAATCTATCATCCATGAATCTAAGAAACCCTCTATGCTCTTCGATGCGTCAAAAAACGACAGCACACTGCTGTCAACTACAATAGTGGTCGGTTAGGATAAGACACGATACGCAGCAGCAGAATTAGAAATCGATTATAACCATCAATACACGTTATATTACGTTGTGTCTCCCTGCAAAAGAAAGTTATTTCCTTTTTAAAATTGAAATTTTACCCATTTAATAAATTACGCGAAAAATGAATACAAAATTACGGGGTCTCTTGTCCAGAAAGTCAATTACAATTATATGCGAGCAAAAATGTGTTTTGAAAGCTTCATTCATGATACCCAAAATTCCCTATCGTAGATATGTGAGCGCAAAGATTCTCTAGGTCCACTGAGTCTGCTGCAGCTGAGGCAATCCAAAGGTTCACTGCTGCGTTTTGCTCGTCCTGCTACTGTAGCTGCATCCCACGTGGGACCCAAGAATTCAATTAGTGTGATAACCCTAAAAAAAATGATGAGAGCAATACATCATAGAAGTTAACTTTCGATATATAAAGAACGGAATTTGACGGTGAATTTCCATTGGGTAGACCGTTAGTTAAGCCACAAGTTAGTTAAGTGAATTTTTGTAACAAATGCAGTTTTTCAGAATTCCGTGTTGTCAATGATCTTATTTATTGGAATAGACCATTGCCATGAGACCATGGAATAATTTTCGATTACTCTACTTGGGTGAGTGAAGTCTGACTAGCTTCAATTTTTATCTGCAACGTCAATTCAGCCCATTGCAGCTGTCAGCACACCGAGGACTAGATTTCAATATGTAATGTTAAAGTTTTTAGTTTTTGGCTTCGGAACTCTGATTTCTAAATGCCTGAAAAATTAAAAGGATGAGTATCTGATCAGTAAATCCAGGAAGTTTACGATTTGACAACGAGACGGCAAGGCTGAAAACAGCATGTAAGGCCACTGATAAATATGAATGATGAACTAAAAGATAACCACCAACACGAAAGGAGAAAACCACCAAGTATTTTAGGTCAGTGTTTTGAAAAAAAACGATCCAATTGAAGTTCCAAGTATTTTTGGTCAGCGTTTTGAAAAAAGGATCCAATTGATATTACGTATTTAAGAAAGGTTTTCAATTTAGCTAAATCGATTTGAACGTGTACTTTGCACAAAGAAACCCTGTTTCTTTTAATTGTGTCATAATTAAATATCGAGGATTGCGAAAAGGATTGCAAAGTATTGTGCGCGTTACCGGCACTAAATGACGCACGTAGAAATCTTTGTCCTACGAAGTGGATGTTTCATGATTGTTTACTTTATTTCAATCCCAAAAATTGACTCAAAGAATGAAGAGATCGATAAACATTCTAGTTGATTCTACGATGAACATCAAGCAAAAAAAAAAACAGACTAGACGAGCGACTGGAAGTTTACTTCAAAGTGCTGGGAGTCCAACTACTAGTGCTACTAATAGTAAAACTAATGATGCTTTCTGCGTCTAATTAGCAGAATGCATTTTTAGCGTTAGCTAGTTATTTTTTTCATATGTATCATTTTTTATTTTTTAGCAATTAGCATTTTTAGCAAGTAGCAGAATGCATTTTTAGCGCTAGCTAAATGATTTTTGTTTTATTTATTTCATTTTTTAGCAATTAGCATTTTTTCCAATTAGCAGAATGCGTCGAATAGCAGATGTTCAATCACTTGTTTCAGTTTTGTAGGACAACTTCTTCGTTATTTGACGGAGGAATTTATCTAGCGCAAAAGAAAGGTCAGGAAATGTGAGATGTGTTAAAGTGTAAATGTCTTAATACATACAACCATTAAATTTGAGTCAGAATATTATTATGATGGAAAATCCTTCGACCGAATATAACTATAGAACTAAAACAATAGTTAGATAAAAAGAAACGATGCGAATATCGAAGAAGTGAGTCCAAACTTCCGTATTCTGGTACCGGAGAGTGAAATTAAATTCACACCAAGGGAAAAAAAGTCAACAAACTAGAAATCTGAATACTTTTTCAATTGCAGCAGTTATACACTTGTATATGCAGCAGTTGCACCTCATGGAATTCGTATACAAGGGAGAGACACTAGTGAATATTGAGTACGGTCCTGATTATGTAAAGACCTTCAAAAATTATCTGAAATTTCAATCAGCTTCAAAATTATCTTGTTTTTATTTCCGCAGTGAAGAATGCACCGCTTTTCTCTGTTATCAAACGTCTGGATGCCGAACATTGCATGTCCTCCATTTTCTGACAGGTGTTATATTTGATGATCGTATCTGTAAAATTATCTCCACCATACGAAGGCCTTTCCTGTAACAACGTCAGTTAGTCAATTTTCCTGAAGGCTAATGTATTCAAAGGTAAACGGAAAAGGTAAGCTTTCGCGCACTTGCACGAAATCTGTCATTATACAAATAGAAGGAGCATCGCCAACAGTCTGAGAGCTACCTTAGTGCTGTGTGCATCAAAGTTTAAGTTCTGGTAAGTCATTCTTGGATGTCTGATTCCTCTTATTTATTAGGATGTTTTCCCAAGATAGACATGATGAAGGATGGCGCAAAAAGAACTCTTGGATTTGACCGTTCTTTATCGCCACCCTGGCTGTCCTACTTAGGGAGGCTTGAACTAATTTGTAATCTAATATTTATGCTTTCAAAATTCTGTGCCAAAGACTATTCTGTTGCTTACCTGAACTCAAGAATTGCATTAATAACATCGGGTGGCGAGGAATTTGGTTTACCGCAGGAGTGATTTAAAGCGGGGCCCAAAAAGAATGGTGAAATTCAAGCGTTCTTTTTGCGCCACCCAGTTTTTATTTTTAGGAGTCTTTACATTCTACTTCTACAGTTTAAAATAATTTACAGAAAGATTGTTAGCCAAATATATGCATTTCTCAGAGAACACCTTGTGTTTTTTGCATAACATGAGTTATTGGTGTAGGTTTCATTAGATGCCAGATATCCTGAAATATTTCAATTGAGCTGAGTAGCCTGGATATTTTGTATCAATAGGGCTTGTTCTAGCTCATTCTACACTGAAGAACGATTTGGAATGTGTTTCTGAAAAACCTCACCCTATTGTAAATTCTCATTTTGGCATCAGTTATTGTGCAGTGCCTAATTTTTATAGTTATAAGGTACGGAGGATCAATGGGAGAACAAGGTATGTAGTAAGAAAAATTTACTTGCAAAAGTGACATGTCTAGAGTTCGTTCATCATCGTCTAATAGAATGTATAAAAAAGTCATCAGCAAAACAGTGAAATGAACTACAAATACGAATTCAAAGTCTGTTTACGCAACTCAAGAAAATTAATTTATTGCAGACCATCATTCGGTTGTAATAATGAATTAAAGCGAACATTATATTAACGAACACGGATTCAGAAGTTAGATTTAAAACGGAAATCCTACTGCGAGATTTCAAGATTAGTTTTCTCAACTACGATGCATTTGAATTGATAAAATGATCCATAAAGTGTATTTCCCCAATGACTTAATGGTCCATTTGTAACCAAACTTCGGAAGACTTCGTAAATATGCAACATAGTAAATTTACAACTAGTATAATGAGATACGCTTCGATAAATAACACGCAGATTTTGGAAGAAAAACTGTGTAAATATATGAAAACGGCCGACACTACCCGAAAATGCTAGGAAGAGAACAATAAAGGGAAAGATTAAAAATTCGTGTTGGTAAGCGAAGACATAAAATACACAGAAAATATAAACACCTCAAAGGCTTGCAGAAATTTTTTCGAAATTCAGTCTTGAATCAAGACAGGATGTGAGGCTAATACATAGTACCAAAGGACACATTATTCTGCATAACTTACGAATCCCATTAAGACACAGTAAATGAAATCCATGGAACCACAATGGAAAATTTTGTTTCTTAATTTATATGCATGTAGGTGGATTATAGAAATCGTTATAGAAGCAGAATTAATGCGACTCTAATTTTTCTTTCTCGACAGGTAAACTAAATACAACAACAATGAAGACATCGATGATCTGCCTGCTGCTGCTGGCCGCCGTGACCTGCGCCGCCCCACAGGCTGGGGAGATGCCGGAGGAGGTGGCTGTGGAGGTGGGTGTAGTGGGTTGTGTGGTCGTCCGTTGCAAAATCAGTCTTAAACGAAACCATTAGTCAACCATAAAAGGGCCTGTTGTTAGAGAGGAGTGTACAGCTGACACCCTGGTCTCCTCGTACGTTGACTTGATTTTAAAAGTTAATGAGCAAAGTCATAATGGAAATCTTTCCTGCCCAAGAAAATCTGTTTTAAATCTTTCTTCCATAACGAATTTTTTCCTTCATGAAAATCTTTCATACGTAATGGTAATTGTCACCTCCATTGAGAAAATTTGCACTCTCTGTCATTGAGGAAATCTTCCGAACAAAACACCACTTTGAGCTATTCCAGTACATGAAAGCAAGACACAGAAACTGTGTTTTTAAAAAATACTGTTGGCCAATGAAATGGGGGAAAATGAACTAGTGAAAATTCTTGTAATTTAAACTTTCAACTTTTGTGTCAGTTTGTCAGCGAATTGAGCTTCAATATCAGGGAAATACGATGAAGACCTGTGCAATTTCATGTTGAAGTGAACAGACTGATAGCTAGTTTGTGTCTTTTTGGTGAATGATTTTGTCGCATTCATCGTGAAGATTATTTAATATTTTTAAATCTTCTAGATGCTTTATTCGATGACACTCAATTTTGGAGTGGAAATTTTTTATCTACGAGTAAAACAACGTAAAAATTTGACTCCTATTCGTTTCTGAAGCGTTCGACAGTGTCGAGTATAAAAAACTCCTGCAAAAAATTTCAAACCTCATAATTGACAGTTGTTTAAACGCTTCCTACAGAACCACTCTCATGCAGTGTGCTTTGAAAAACAAAATGTCACCATTCATTCCAAATAATATTGGCATTCCCCAAGGTTCAATTCTTGCCCGCTCCTATTTTCAATTTTCATCAATTATTTCTTCGCCATGCCAGCAAACACGAAAATCTCCGTGTCTGCTATGTTGTCCAAATTGCCATGACAAGTTCGATATCAGGTTTGAAAGAAACACGAGCCAACACTGAAACGCTGAGCAATAAACCGTCGGTTTGGGTTAGCAGGAGGAAGTGTTTCATTTCTTTATTCCAAAAATATTATAATCATGATGATGTAATCATGAATGTATCATGAAACTTACATTCGCTTACGCTATGCAACCAGTTAGCACAGAACTTTTCATCAGAAATAACACTAACATTCGCTAAGTAGAATTAGTACACTTGCTCAGTGTATCAAAAGAGATTTATCGCTACCTCGGCTAGACTCACACGTTTCTTTCCCTTAAAATGGGGCTAGATAAATGAAAATAAGCGTATTCTAAGCCTAGAAATCATAAAGAAATTATCTCACTCATTGTACGATGAACAAGCTGTAAAATTAATTTCTGCGACTATGTTTGTTTATTTGTTTGAGGAGTCCGTGTTGTGTTTTCTTTTCAAAAATAACTTTTTGGCAAGCTTGTCGTCACAACTTGAAAACCATTTACGATGGGATTTTAGCCTGTTCAGAGGAGTGTTTGATGTCTTTCTTCAGTCCGAACTTATAGCGAAGACCTTTAAACGTATTCTCCAGAAGTATTTAAAGTATTCAATAGCTTTCAGTAATCTTGCTTCGGAGAAAATGTCCATTAAAAATAGTTTGATTGTTTCTCTAAATAACACAATCACGCCTACTGTAAGCCTCGTGTGGTTTTTCATTCAATGAAGGAGGTTTATATTAACAACTTTTAAAATCCATAATTTCATGTAACAACTCTCTAGGAAGTAAACGGCTTTTCATTCCAGGAGGCTGCTGCAGCAGCTTTAGCGCAGGAAGCATCTGTGGGGGGCAAACGAGGTGAGCGCGGATTGATTTTACCTTCAAGTGAACCATTGCTCACTTTTCTCTTCTATTGATTACCTCTCCAAGTATTTCCATAGTTTTTTGATAAAAATTAAAATGTGAATCCCAGGTTTATATTTGAATGTTTTCAAACCCAAGTAGTTCTTGGATTTCTATTTTTATTTTCTAGAATAAAAATTTTGTATTAGTGTAAACATTTTTTACAAGCGTTTGCTGCACATGAATTTTCTGTAATAACGAGAACTGAACATGAGTTTTTCACTCCTCTCTCCTACTTTCTACCATACTTTCTATCAAAAACAAGAGTTTTTTTTCCTTTTACTACTATTTGTACGCCTTTCTTACCTGTTTCTTACGTCACTCATGGAAATACTTTTATTTTTCATTACTCCCCTTATAACGAAAATGTTCAAAATTACAATACGTAGAAAATATTGCACCACGCATTTATCGTGAAGTTCCCTGATTTTTTCCATCCTCACTTCAATTTTAGAATATATTCAATTGATTAAAAAGATCGGAATTGATGTAAAAACAGCTGCGGCCGGTGCTGCTGGTGATATTCGAAAAATCCTGAAAGTAATTGTGTGAAATATTTGAGCGTAAACTGAGGCTAAAGGAGAATAACAAATGAAATCTAACCAAATGGCTTACTTTAAATTATCAAATACTAATTGACCATATCATTTTAAAGGTAAACATCGATGAAACCTTGATTATTTAGCTGAAACTCAGTTGTAGTAAAATGATATCAGCTCCTTTGGAACAAAGAAGTTTTCAGCAATCTTGGACAACGAGCTGCTTAGACAGCCCGGGAGTATCCAATAGAAATAGGTAATACTGATACATTTATAGGTAAATGAGAAGAAGGAAATATAGAAATAGGCATCATTGAAATTCAGAAACAGGTAGTATAGAAATAGAAAATATTTATTTGGCAGTTGGAAAATTTTACGATAAGTGTCGCAGACAATGAAGTTATGATCGGGAAAAATAAGCATCAAACGGGTAAATAAATCTTCTAGCAAATCATCTTCGTATTCTCGTAAATATTCTCAGGCTACTCACTCAATATGTTGCTTTCAAAATAGCTGCACTGAGTCTATATAAGTCATTTCACTCAATCGCGGTTATGGGTAGGTTACCTGATGAGGTATTATTTTAAACACATTTGATAGAAACAGGAGCCTGTTTTTCATCACAAATTCTTACAAATACAACACATTTTCGAGGTACGATCTCTGGTTTAATATTTCTTGAAGTTAAAACAATAAATATATTAAAAAGAAACATTTGCTGAAAGCGATTGTAATAACTAATAATTTCTCCTAGAGAAAGATCACTACCATTGCAAAGAGCGGAATACGAGTAACATCGATTTCTCAAACGACCATGTGGTTAGGGTTTGGTAGTTTTCTTGTTAAAACGTCGACTAAGTTTGTGCCTTTGCTACAGTTACGTTGTAAGATAACGAATTGAGAATCCGACTTTACTGCTCAAGTACATTTCTATTATTTTTAGGAACTATGAGAAATATAATTGTCCTATAATATTCTACCTCGTACGCTGAAATACATTGTGGAAAAAGCTGGGAAATAGGTGAAATACTTTTCATTTACAAGTGTAAATAAATGAACAATTAACCCAGTGGTACAAATGTGTGCCACAACTTAGTTAACGTGTTTAAGTTAATCATTCAAATATGGAGTAAAGGACTGACGCCTAGTTATTCTGCAGAGGCAAGAAACGGCTATGGGTACCCCTCTTGCTATGGATAATGTGGAGGTGCCTACGGTGGAGGTGCTTACCCTAACGGAGGTGCTTACCCGTACGGAGGTGCTTACCCGTACGGAGGTGCTTACCCTAACGGAGGTGCTTACCCTTACGGAGGTGCTTACCCTTACGGAGGTGCTTACCCTTACGGAGGTGCTTACGGAGGCGCAGCTGGAGGTACACCTGGAGGTGCTGTCGGAGGGGACATCGGAGGTGCTGTTGGAGGTGCTGTCGGAGGTGTTGTTGGGGGTGCTGCTGGAGGTGCTGTCGGAGCTGGTGTCGGAGGTGCTGTAGGTGGAGACGTCGATGGTGCAGTCCAAGGTTCAGTCGGAGGTTCTATCACTGGTGCAATCGGAGGTGCTGTCCAAGGTTCAGTCGGAGGCAATGTCGGCGATGATGCTGATGTTGTTATCGCAAGAGCTTACGGAGGCCCTTACGGAGGAGCTTATGGAGGGGTGAGTTTTTCTCCTGAGCTGCTGTTTGAAACTTGAAATGAAAATAACCGCTGAAATTGAGTGTATTTCGCTAGTATGTCAGAATTTAATTAAAACTGAAACCATTTGAAATGACTGATTTTTTCGTTTATTTTTTCAAATTAAAAATATAATAGTGAAGTTTGCTTTCTTATTCATTTCTGAAGGTTGGGTTTTAAATTAATTCCAAGCGGTGCATTATGGTACGACAGTACGAGTACATATTTTCTATTTGAATGAACTGTTTCAACCATTTCGTTCAACTAAGCTTCTTACAGCTTTTATCAAATAAAAAATTAGAGAAATATTTGATAAAAACCGTGAGTGACGAACAATTTTGCTCTTTCAGAGACCTTGTTAGACTTGGAATGTTTGGTAGCTTTTACTTTGCTACACAACAAGGTTTCAGTTGATTTAGTGGAAATTAAACATTTGGAACACTTGAATTTAACTGCACGTTTCGAGCTCAGCTCAAATAATGCAAAAGTCGGACAAAGTTTTACACTGTCAAGCTGTCTATTTGAAAATATTTATTTACTAATATTTGCTATCGATAAAATATGCTAGATTAAAAAGAATATATTATATTCTTTCGAGTGATCTAGCGGCGGGGAAAATATAAACCAATGGAAAAATGGCTATTGAGAGATAAATCTTTTGGTACATGCTATTGGTAAAATGCTGGGACTATGTTACAGTAAAATTTTGTTTAGTCTCGTAAGGGTCGCGTAAGCTGTTTGACAAGTTGTTTATTAAACAACCGAATGCTTCAACAATAAAATATGGGTTCGTTTTACCTATACATAACATTGATAAAATCAATTACTAGAAGTAGGGGTATAGGTTACCCTTGATGTTCTTTATAGCTGTTAACACCTCCAAAGAACAGCGAAGTGCTACTTCGACATCATGGACGCTGTTTTCAGACATAATTATTTAGTTTATTACCTAGTGAATGATTAGAACTTTTGTTTGAATGTCAGTATCGCCAAATTGTACAGGAAGAGCAACATTTGTAATTAATTTTTTAGTCAGCAATATTTTTAATTGCTGATTTCATTCCACTTAGGTTGCATAGTTTGAGACTGAAGCGCAAATTATTTTCGTATGGGCATGCAATGTTTCAGTCATTTTGAATATTTCTACTCAACGGATATATCGGATAATAGAAATTACGGACGCGTTCAAAGGTAGTCCCTTCTATTTTTCTATTGATACCGGATTTATAATTGAGCTATTTTCCTCGGCATATACAGGCACTGATAAATTTTTTATCATTATCTAGAAATAATGAGTTTTTCTTCGCCTTGCACAGACACATACCTAGTTTTCTTCTGCATCTTTTGGACTAGAAAAATTTTTCCCCTTCATACTATGAGTGCTGAAAAATGTTATACTTTCACAGTTCGCCTGCTGGTATGACAGTTGCTATTCGCCTGTGGACTTCCTCTACAGCAACGGTTACTGCGCCTGCTGCAGAGTGCAGAGCCCTGCCCAGTGTTACTATTATCCTACTGAAAATGAGGTCCTTCTTCAAGGCTAAGATTGTGCATTTGGAGAGTAGCCCTGTGTTCTTAAACCTTTTGGACATTCATCTAGGCTACGATTGTGCATTTGGAGAGTACCCCTGTGTTCTTAAACCTTTTGAGCATTTATTTATGCTACGATTGTGTATTTGGAGAGTAGCCCGGGGTAATTAAACGCTTTGGACATTCATCTAGGCTACGATTGTGTATTAGGGAAGTAGCCGGGTGTTATTAAACGCTAAGCCTTCGAGACATTCATCTATGCCATGATTGTGCGTTGGAAGAGTAGTTCAATGGTATAAACCCTCTTGGACATGCATCTGGGCTAGGGTTGTGTATTATGAGAGTAGCCCAGTGCTACTAACATTTTGGATATCCATCTAGGCAACGAGAATCTCTAAATCTACTCTTCTTTCTAGGGCTCTGGAACTACTTTGGGTCTCAATGCAATTTTGTGCTTGAGTAATGTCTGAGGATTAAGAGTATTTCATCGTTCTAGAAGTACCTCAGGGTCTCTTTGTTTTCCAATGCCTAGCGCTTTGAAAATATCGCTGCTGTGTACTGTAACGTTCTAGTACTGTGTAGAGCATTAGTGTTTTTTATTCGGGTGTTTTCCATACGTTTACACTATTTTTTAATATGCATATGAATGTTAGCTCTTAGTCAGGAGAAATTCGATGTGTTTTATGAAACTTTGAACTTATCAAAGTTAAGGTATCCAGTAATAACAAAATTTCAGACATTTAATCAAAGTGCCTCATGTTTACTAACCTAATCTGATATTAGAACGTCATCGGCATTTACTAGCTGTGGCTTTGGAAGAGTACACAGAAGCCTCCCATCTTGTTTCTAGATGAACTTATAAAAAAAATTATTGTAAACTCTGCCTCTGATATTTACATGAACCTTGATAAGCGAAAATTTTCCTTCACGTTAAAATGTTGATAGCAGGTTTTGCAAAGTATTTACGTAAGAACGCACCCTGATCCGTGGATCCGACGTACTTGGATTAGCCTCAGAGGCGTTACATATGCAGAAACATTATAATACCGTATATCCGGTGGTGTACGTATTCGAATTACTAATCCCTAATGGGGAAAGTTATGCATTTCTACTTCCATTTTCCTTTAATTACAAGGAACGATTAGTTAGCCGAACTCAATCTTGTCATTCAGTGGGTGAAATTCACTAATTAATACAACTTTTTGATCATTGAGAAGATTCATTGGTGTGTTTTTTGAAGAGTGAAATAATACAGTAAATCAGCTGTATCAAATTGATAGAGAACACTAAATACAGAGCAGACGTGTTGTCCTCCCATACTTGGACATGTTCGCATATAGTATTCTAGTGTTGAGCATTGGAGAAAAAGTCATTTTTAAAAAAAATTTTCGCTTCCAATTTTTAAAAACAGTCCAAGCGTCTCATTCCGAGTAGCCGAAACCAGGAATAACAAAAATTCGCTACCGCTGATTTCATTCTGCGTTACCTATTTTGTTTGGACAAGAACATCACGTTTCATTTATATGCTATAACTACAGCAATGACCAAGTTTCATTACAATTACGATAGCAGTGCCTCTGCGTGAGGGTAATCGTAATACCACCCAATTTGAGCACGTATTTTCGCCCTCAATCGGTCGCCAGTCCCTATCATGGAAACACAAATTAAATCTACCAAAATCTCAACTGTGAGAAAAAAGTCCCACCTATTCGTCCATGGCTCTCATTCTGTTCCATACTTTAACATGTTGCTGGTGATACGACCCAGAAATGGGTCGTTGGAAAAGTTTTAACAATATTTTAAATTAATAGTATTTAATGGACCCAGTTATTGTTTAGTATCTATGATATTGTTAACTACTTTAGACTTTAAATTTGAGCTGAATATTGAACTTCAGTCACACTAATGGCAGTCAACGTGTCTAAGGTAGACTGCTGGGGCTGCGTAAAAAGTTAGGCCACGCAGCGGCAGCGTACTGAGCGGGAGTTGTCAGACTAGCCAGGATAGCCAGGGTCAGACTAGTCATGATAGCCAGGGTCAGGCTAGTCAGGGTAACCAGGGTCAGGCTAATCAGGATAGCCAGGGTCAGGCTAATCATGATAGCCAGGGTCAGGCTAGTCAGGATAGCCTGCCGAGTCAGACAGACTCAAGGCAGCTTCTCAGGCAGGACCACTACCAGCTCTCGGCAAGCAGCGACGTCGGGCACAGCGAAAGTAATGTCGGCCCAGCTTGGCGACGGCTGTGATCCCATGTTTTCCCAGCCCTAACTCTTGCATGGTTTAGTATTCAGTGTTTGAATATGTGCGTGCTTGTGCTAAGTTAAGGTTGTTTCATGACTAATTGCATGATTCTTAACCCATAATTCTTAGGCCGCATTAGCTTTTTTCTCAAAGATGGGTTCATGGCTCTAAAAGAGAGACTACCTTGCCCTATCACAGTGAACCTCTTCATCCTTTCTGTAAAATAATAATTATTACACATTAACTATTCCCCCCCCTATTGACTATTACCTTTAAACTATTATTTATTAACTATTATTCATAACATTATCATTGGCCCTTTGCCCTTTCCTATAAACATCAAATTTAGCTGCGGTTGCTGCATTGCCACTACTTGCATTCTCTAGAAGTCGCTCCGTATACTGAAGGATAAAGTTCCTCAGGTGCATTGAAGTGTTTGTGTATTTGTAGGATATTTATCCTATCTCATTGTGAACATTTACCTTGATTTTTATTAAACTTGCAAACCTTAGGTTTACTTTGCCGTATCTCGTACTGGCTTGAGCAATTTAAGTTTCTTCTGTGGGACAACTGACATTGAATTAGGTGTAAACTCGCCAAACTATCAACCTAGATATTTACCCAAATCTGATTAATATTACTGGTAGATAATATTCATTCGCTTTTACCATATTCATACATTTGAAACTTTTTCTATTTGCACCTCTGAGGGTACTGTGGTCTTCCCTAGACGCGGTTCGGCAGCTCCTTTGCCTGGTTTTCACTGGTCTGCCTTCCGTCTGGTGAACTTCGGTTACTTGCTCTGGAGAGCTCCAGTGGTGTTCTTTCCGCTCGCACGAGCTTAGACTCTCCCAACCGGGCTTCCTGAGGGTGGCCGGTGGCCGTCGCGTGCTATTGGAGGAGCGGCTATGCGCCCTTGATCTGTTGCTGAAGCCTGTTTTATCGGAGGCCTGAATGGTGGTTATCTAGCGCCTGTAGTGGTTCTTGCGCCTTACACCTATTACAACTCTTAAAATTAAATTCAAATTAAAACCTATATAACAAAATTTAAACAAGGACTAATTTGTTCGTTTTAAAACAAAAACCTTGTGTTTTAACCATTAACAGTATTCAGCTAGGAAAGTTAAATGATTTAAAATCGCTCTACTAATCTTGAAGGTTCTTCCTCGGTGTTGGGCTGTGAATAATTAGATTTATGCCTTTTTGTGTCCATGAAGTTTTATGATTATTTTCTGCTACGAAGTAAAGCTAATAAACGAAATGCGTAGTGGAGATTCCTCACACACCTGTGCCTGATCAACGAGTCAGCTAGACAGAATTCATTCAGGAAATTAAACAGAATAATAGAACACATCCGCCGAGCCGAGACCTTTAACTAGTTTATTGACGTTCTGAATGAAGCGAGAGATATGGAGTAAAAAAGCAGTACATGAAAATTGATTTAGAAAATACTTTATCATAGAGAACACAGTACAACGAACCAGCCACATCCGGTTCGGAGATTAAAATTTTAATCAAAGTTTGAGTTGCTGTTCAACGTTGAATTTGTTCATGTTTCTGAAATGATGAATACACGAGTAAATTTTAAATACAGGAGATAAATCCAACCCATAAACACACTTATGCACCCATGGGCTTCATGCGTTTAGCAACGCGATGTGAGCATCAACATCGATGAGCCTTTCTCTTGAATTTTATTTCAGTTAAGTATCATAGATTCAAAGCAAGGGATTCACCAGTTCCGGATTTGAAGTACAGAATATTTTGGTTTCAAATGATATTTCATGTACAAGAACTTGATTGGAAATGGCCATTTGCACAAAAAAATTTTCATTTTCTTCTAAACTTGCCCATAAGCTCATTGAACAAATTTATTCGATTGTGTCATAAATGGAACTTGAGTTGTACACTATGTTTAATAGTAATTTTCAGTGATGTGAAGTACGTGCGACGTTCAACATAATCAAGGAAGCGCACTGCGACGGTGTCGATGTAAAAAAATTTAAAATTGAAATCACATACTGAATTAACCGTTTTTAACCGTAACTATGCGTTAAACTCCATTGTGTTTTGTCCAGAAAGATAATTACAGGTTTAAACGAGAAAAAATGGGCTTGAAAGCTTCATTCATAAGACCCTCAATTCTCTATCGTAGATTTGTATATGAGCAAAGATTTTCTATGACGGCACACAAGCACAATGAGTTGCTGCTACAGCTGAAGCAACCCGAAGGTTTACTGCTGCGTTTTGCCCTTCATGCTACTGCTGCATCACACGTGGGACCGAAGAATAATTATTCAAATGGCATGATAACCCTAAAATAATGATGAAAGCAAGGCTTTTTAAAAGGCGAATTTTCTCACGTAAAAATCGAAACTTGAAAGTGTAATTTGCGTTCTGTAGTTGGTTAATTCCAGTTGATCTGAGAAGGAAAGTTATGTAATAAACGCAGTTTTCAGAAGCACGTGTCGTCAATGATTCTGCTTATTTCCGGGGAGACCGTGGACCAATGTTAGACTACTCTACTTGGGTGATTGATGTCTGACAAGCTTTAATTTTTCAGATTTTCATCTTTGAACTATTCGGCTGGTTGCAGCTGTCAACCAACTCCAGCGTAGATTCAAATGTAATTTTAAAGTTTCTTGTTTGTGACTCCGATTTGAAATGTTTGAAAAATTAAAAGGAAGAATACCCGATCAGTAGACAACAGGAAGTTTCATGATTCTCCAACGAGACGAGAAGAGGGAAAACAACAGGTAAGGCATCTGATAATTACGAAAGGTGGACTAAAAGTTAACCCCTAACTGATAAAATGAGAAAGCCATGCAACTTTTTAAGCCAATGTTAGAAAATATATTTGTAAAAGAGAAGAAGCCAATTAAAGTAGCAAATTCATGAAAGGGTTTTTAACTTATCTAAATCGATTTGAACAAGGAATTGCCCCGAAGGAACTGCTTTCTGATTAATGAGTTTCAGTTAAAAACCGTGCTTTGAAAAAATGCTTTTGAAGAGTTGTGCGTTTTATACGGACTATATACATATTTGACCTACGATATGGATGTTGCTAGTTTGTCTACTACTTTGAATCAATAAAAATTAATGGCGAGAGTGGAGAGCGGGAGAAATTTTC
Source organism: Platorchestia sp. MABIK (assembly GCA_014220935.1). Lineage (NCBI taxonomy): Eukaryota > Metazoa > Arthropoda > Malacostraca > Amphipoda > Talitridae > Platorchestia > Platorchestia sp. MABIK. The sequence goes on along the minus strand of JACJUY010002245.1, from coordinate 63,182 downwards.
TATAGATGGTTCTATGATGAACGTCAAGCAAAAAGAACAGAGTATACGAGAGACTTGAAAGTTGAAAGTACTCCAATGCGCAAGGCGTTCAACTGCTACTGCTGCTAATAATAAAAACTAAAGATGTTTTCTGCACCGAATCATATTTGTGAGAATCAACAGCAGCAGTTCCGGCACTTGTCTCAGTTTTGTAAGACAATTTCTCATTTATTTGATGTGTGAATTTACTTAAAGCCTCAGCGAGTTCGTTAAATCAGGTATGTTGGAAAGAGTAAATGTCTTCAAATATCAAACAGCAGTATTTGAGTCATTGCATTAATTTTATGGAAAATCATTTCAAATTTAACCATGGACCTAAAACATAAATTTCAATTTCAACGTCAATGCAGTTAGTCCAAACGTCAGCATTTTTGGGCGGTGAAGTAAAACAAAAATCAGACCATAAGAAA
>JACJUY010002245.1:44856-57783 GCA_014220935.1 Platorchestia sp. MABIK | reverse complement strand
TCGGAGGGGCTGTCGGAGGGGCTGTTGGAGGTGCTGTCGGAGCTGGAGTCGGAGCTGGAGTCGGAGCTGGAGTTGCTGTCAGAAATGGCATCGCAGGATTTTACGGGGTGAGTTTTTCTCCTGAGAAACCGTCTACAACTTTCATGAAAATAATGATAGAAATTAATTTAATTCTTCAAGGTTTTTAGTATTTGAAAATCGAACGGCTGGAAAAAAGTGTAGACTTTTTTCATTTGTTATTTTCAAGCAACGAATATCACAGTGCAGTCTGCTCTCTTCTTCAGTTCTGACGATTAAACCCTAAATTACTTCTGAGGTATGCCTTATGATAGGAAAGTTAATATTTTATGTAAGTTTCTTATTGCGTTGAAATACATAAACATTTGTTTTAAATTGAAATACGCCTTCAATTAATCAACCGGCACGTAAAATACAAATGGAAAAGGTGATTAGTGATTATTTTTTTTGCGCATGTTGTTGGTAAGAAGCAAAGCAACATGTTAGTCCTGTACTACAGTAACACTTTATGGTTGCAAAATTATTAACTTAGCTGCTTGACTGGTTATTTTTGAACAAATAGCTATTTTAAACATTAGGGTTCGTTTTAATTACATTCAGCTTCGCCAAGGGAAATATTCCAAATAGAATCATAGTGCCACAGATGTTGTTAATAGTTATTTTCAGTCCTTAAAAACCGCGAAGTGCTACTTCGAAATCATTGATGCTGTTTTCACAGAGACACACGTTCAGTAACTTGTGAATATTTTATATAACTCCTGTCTGCACGTCAGTGTCGCCAATTGTATAAGAAGAGGAAATATTAGGCCAACTTTTTAAAGTTGTTCTTGAGTTCTTTTGCATTAGACTGTAACGCATGTTCTCCTTCGCGTGGGCACGCAATGTTTCATTCGTTCCGAATATATCTACTAAACACACATTTCAAAATACAGAAACTATGAATGCGTTGAAAAATAATCCATTTCAAATTTCAATTTAATAGATATCTATTTGCACCCGGTTTGAACGTGATAGATATCAACAGATTTGAGGTACAGAAATCAATCAATATACTAAGATTTATTTTCCTAAATAACACTCGACATTTCCGTCATTCTGTACAATGCCTACCATTTATATTTCTGCATGTTTTAGATGCGATGCTGAAAATTGTTTTAATTTCTATGTAGAACTAAAGATTTAACTATTTTCTTCCGCATGTACAAAGGCTGATGAATGTTTTTTTCGCGTTATCTAGAGATGAAAGTTTTACTCCGTTTTGCACTGACGAATATCATGTTTTCTTCTGCATTTTGAAACATAAAGATCTTTTCCCTCGCATGCTATAAGTGCTGACAAACTTTATACCTTCACAGTTCGGCTGCTGGTTTGACGGTTGCTACTCGCCTTATGACATCCTCTACACCGACGGTTTCTGCTTCTGCTGCAGAGTGCGGAGCTATTACCAGTGTTACTAATAGACCATTTGGACACTCATCTAGGCTGAGATTGCGTATAAGGATTGTAACTCAACGTTACTACCTCTTTTGGACATTCATCTAAGCTATGAGATTCTCTGAACTTCTTTCCCTTTTAGTGCTCTAGAACTGCGTTAGGTCTCTTTATAATCTGTTTCTCAAGCACCTTCTGCTAACGATATGTAATCAAATGCTCAAGTTGTGTCTGAGTTATGATTAAAATGTTATTTTGGTGTTCTAGAAGAACATCAGGGCTTCTTTGTTGTGCTCTAAAAATATCGCCTATGTATACTTCATCACTCCAGTGCTGTACGAAGCCGCAGTGTTTCTTTGAAGCTTAGATGGTTTCCAAACAAATTCACTGTCTTGTTTTTACACGTGTATGAACCGCAGCACCTTATTAGGTGAAATCAATAAGTGATATTCACGATACTTTTCAAAATTCAAATTTCTAGTGCAAATAAAATTTCAGATAAAATGCCTCATGTTTACTAACCTAATCTGCTATTAGAACTTCATTACAGTATGCATGCTCTGGCTTTGAAAGAGTAGATCTATACCTCTGATTTTGCTTCCAGGTGAACATTCTCAATTATGCTCAACTATTGGAAATAAGCTCGGTCTATGATATTTACGTCAACCTGGCTAGAAGAAACTTTCCTACAGGTGAAGGTGAAAGTGCTGACAGTAGTTATTGGAAAGTAGGCAGAAACACAACCTTATCCATGAGTCCGAAATACATGCATGTATCAGCGTCGGGGGCGTTGCAAACACAAATTACTTCGTGACACTGGAAGCCCTCTGGTGTAAATTACTTGCACCTAAATGGTAAGGTCAAGCGGTTTTACTTTTTTCTCACACAGCTACACGAACCGATCAGTGAACAGAACTCAATCTTGTCTTTCAGTTACGGAAATTCCTTTCTGAGTGCAACAACTTTGTTAGCATGAAGAAGATTCAATGGTGTGTGCTCTAAAGAGTGAAGTGATACTGTTGATCACCAGAATAGAATTGGAAGGGAACACTGAAAACCTAGCAGAGGTGTTGTCTTTCTATACTTGGGCATTCTCACATTTGAAGCTCTGGTTTTCAGCAGGAAGGAAAAACCATTTTTCAACAATCCGCAGTAAAAGAGTCATAGTGTCTTACACTACTTAGCAGAAACCTGGAACAACAAAAGTTCGTTGAGGGTGTCATTCTGAGTTACATGATTAATTTGAAGGGGCTGTCGCACATTTTACTTGAATAGAATAACGACAGCAATGACTCTTGAATAGAATAGAACATTACAATTATTACGACACCAATGTTTCCTCATCAGGTTAATCGTAATACCACCAAATTTCAGGCCGAAATTTTACCCTCGTTCTGTCGTCAACTCCAATCCCGAAAACGTTAATTAAATTAACCCGTCTTAACTGTGCCTGACCGACGAGTCAGCTACATAGATAGATAGAATTCATGTATAAATGAAACAGAATGATAGAACGCATCCGGCTAGCCGAGGCCCTTAACTAGTTTATTGACGTTTCGAATGAAGCGGAAGATAAGGGGGTAGAAAAGCAGTACATGAACATTGATGTAGAAAATACTTTAACAGTGAAAACACAGTACGATGAACCAGCAATGTCTGGTTTGAAGCGTTGAATTTGAATTGAAGTTTGAACATCTGTCCAACGTTGACTTTGTTCGTAATTCTGAAATGATAAATACAGGAAGTAAACATTTTTACTTGCCGCTCTTTTTTTATGGCTTGAGAAAGTCAATTGTTTTATTTTTTGTGCAAGATATGTTAATGAATTATGAATAACAACATTGTAATTCCTTGAGAAAATTCCTTTTTTACATTGTAATTCCTTTTTATGCTTAGCTGGAGAATGGAATAAAAATTATTTTAATTTTTTCATGCGTCGAAAAAAGAAATTTAATTCTAATCGAAGGGACCTTTTCGGTTTACGGTTTAAGACCAAGCAAAGAGCCGAGGGAAAAAGAGACTTCCTACAGAAGTTGATGTTTGATTGGAACAATTCACTCATAGGAAATATTAATGAATGCAAAGAATACTTGTGTTTTAAATACAAAAGATGACGCTTCGAGCTGCACGGGAAGCTTCAGACAAGCATTGTGTTTGGCAGCCAGACTCAGTTAGTCGACTGTCCAGCATGCCTATTATTTGGAATAGTTTTCACTAGAATGCATTGGCCATTCAATTCGAATTCCTCTTTTCTCCGTATTATGAATTCCTCTTTTCACCGCATTAAAAAGACCTCCTGTACATAAACGGACTAAATTTTAGCAGCAAGAAAACCTCCAGAGAACAAAAAAAACATCACAGGTGAGGTTAAAACTACAGGAAATTGTTTTGAATGATGCATAGAAAAGTATTTTTGAGCAATCATCAGATTGATATTTTTGAAATTCATTATTTTCTGAATTTTTCTTTCTTTCTGAGAAAAAATGTTGTGAGAGAATATGAATAACAGTTGCGTGAACGAAACGTTTTCAAACAAAGGGAAATTTGGTTCTAAAAATCCCCACACATGGGTAGAAGTAACATAATTCAGAGGAAATACGCAGGTGTATAATATTTCACATTCATCTTGTCATGTCAAGAATCTGTCGGAAATAAATCAGATTTGTGTTGTAGAGTGTATAATTCAGTTCGCGCCCTTCTATAACTCTACATGGGTATATGCAGCGTCTAATTTACGCAGAGGAAAATAAAAAGCCAAGAGACCAGGGTTTTTCTTATAATTTTTCGAACATCCAATCAATTCGTTCCAGTTAAAACCTGACATTCTGAACTAGAAAAGGCTGTATAACCGGATCAAAGTTCAGAATGTTTCTTCTTTGATTAAAGTTTGTCAAGGGAGCTGTCTTTCAAGCATTGTTGTTTTCCGACAAGAAATGTACCAGTCAAAAACCGTAATTGAATTTTATCCGGTCTAATCAAATTTTCAAAACATTAGATCCACTGTAAGTCTTTTACAGGACAAACGTTCCCAATTAAGTGCCATTGACAACCATGGCATCCCTCCGGAAAACTTTTCAGGAAAACTAATTGAAAAATTGACAGAACAATCGGCAAGCGTTCTATGTAAAAAAAACATTAAAAAAACTTTTGTTTCGTCAGAGGAAAATTTTGAAAGAAAAATTACATCTATGAGAAGAACTTGAAGCGGGTGAAACCTAAAAGCTGAAGTTAATAAAGATAATATTATGTAGATGCTTCTTTAAAGTTTTGATAAAGCCTTTGTTGGTGGACATTCAAAAATTACAAGTAAAACAACACAAATTTACAATGGCAGCTCATTGAAAGTTGATTTTCGAACATGTGTAATCGATTTTCGAACATAGTGCGTGGAAATTTGTGGAAAATTTCTGAAACATTTCAAAAATAGTGCCAATATGGACAAAAACATGTGATATTCTAAAATGAACAAAAGCATTCGAGTGTTAAGTGCAATAAAAAAATTTAAAATAAGGGCATTTAGGAATAGAAACGGTACGTGACTAAATCTAAGAAAATATGCGTACCTAAAAAGTTAGGAATGGATGCCACAGAGCAGAATCGCTTTTTAGGAAAATTTTAGAGAATCAGAAAGAATCGGAAGGGAAGAATCAGGTAACGAGTATTGAAAAATTTCTCTCACATGTCATTTTTCCACTTGGCTGAAATTACCAATAAATTTTCAGTTCAGCTTCAACCGCAAAATGAATTCATGGCATGTAAACTGGATACCAACGGGACATTCAGAACTTTCTCTCTCGGCGGGCACCCTGCGAGAGAGCCTTGCCTTTCGTTTACCACAACGATGAAGACATCGCTGATCTGCCTGCTGCTGCTGGCCGCCGTGGCCTGACCCGCCCCACAGGCTGGAAAGGTGGAATGGGAGAAGCGAGAGGGGATGGCGGAGGTGAAGCGGGAGGAAATGGCCGAGAAGTGGGAGCACTTTTCTCGACCACTCAGCCATCTCGGCTGAAGAGAAGGGAGGGGAGATGACTTCGGAGACGCGTGATGAGATTGCTGAGGTGTATGCCAGTGAGGAGTACAGGTGTACAGCTGCGTGCACTTCGGTTTCGTAATCCCAGTCTCAATATGAAGAAATGGAGGGAGGCAGCCATACTAGCTTCGGCTATAACAGTGATGGAGGAGTTTATTACGTACTTGATCATGCTTTTTATTAAGAAGTATCAAGAAGGTGCGAATAACATGATTTGTGGAACGTTATTTTAACACGGCACTTTCTGCTGTTTTACTGTTTCCTATTTCCTTCACCAAATTGTTTATCGTGACAGCTAAAAGGTGTCGAGTCTCTGACAATTACGCTGACATTTTAAATTATCTTAAGTTTTTCTTTGTTTTAAAGTTATCCGGTTATTTCCCGAGTGAAGAATGCATTGGTTGTCTCTCATTGGACGAGTGTGTGGGCGGCGAGCATTGAGGTTTCTATTTTTTGACAGGTAGCATTTCCATCGATCGTTTCTGTAAATTTATCTCCGGCGTATGCAGGCCTTTCATTCACCTACATCAGTCAGTCAATTTTTATGATGACGAAACTATTCAGGAGTCAACGGAAAGGCTAACCTTCTACTTACTTGCACGAAATTTGTCATTTTAAAAATTAAGGGAAAATGGCGAACAGTCTAAGAGCTTCCTTGGTGAAGTGTGCACCAAAGTTGAACAATTTAGAAAAGTAATCAAAATGTGTGTGGTTAAATACATGACCTTGATAACACGTTATGTTTGATGCATGGCATTCCCACAAGCTTATCTAGCGTTTTTCAAATGACCAAATTATTTTGCTTGTTTCATTAGATGCCAATCATTCTACAATAAATCAATTTAGCTGAGATACCTGAACACGTTGAATCAATGTGGCTTCTTCTATGTAGAATGTGCTAAGCAGATGAGTGACATGGATTGTGCCTCTGAAATTACGTATTCTAAAATATCGAATTAGCATCAGCTACTCCGCAGCACATATTTTTTCATAAATAATCTGGTATAGCTGATTAGCATCAGCTGATTAGCATCAGCTACTCCGCAGCACATATTTTTTCATAAATAATCTGGTATAGAAGATAAATGAGAGTGCGACGAACATCGTATAAAACATTTACTTGTAAAAAAGAAAGTTTCGAGGATTATCACATCATCAGATAAGAAAATATAGAAAAAAGTCGTCTGTAAAAAATTGAAGGAAATTTATTTAGGTACTCAAACATACAATCTTGTAAAAATAATAAAAATAGAGCAGACTGTGTAATGGGTATGAATAACTCTATTGTTGTTCATGGATGAAAGGAATCTTAATATTATTTATTTAATAAGGTTTGATCTTGTGTATGTGCTCACATTTAAAGCATGCATGGTGTGGTGTGACCATGATTGGAAAAGCAGTCCTCGGAATGAAACCAGAGAGAGATGAATACTGAAAGTCATCTGCCCGGCTGAATGAATGAACTATTGCAGTCGAGTATTTCATTAAAGGAGGAAATTAAGGAGGGAATTGAAGTAATGAAATGGCAGTCACATGTGAAATTTCATGAGAGAAATCCCAAGGCGAATTTTCTGGTCAGTCAAACACGATGCTTTTGAATTCATGATACCCGCGCTTACGCGGTAAAGAACAACGTCTAATACACTTGACATGAAAATCAATCTAAATAGGCGAGTATACTATCATGGCGAATTGTATCTAGCGTTTTATAATAAACCTATTAAAATCCGCTTAACTTTGAATATTATACTCATAAAAACCATTTAAATGAGTTCCGAATAAATCACAATAAATATATCAGACCCAGCACTGTGAGTCAAATTATGATTAGACTATATTTGGTCCGAACCAATTACATAACACAATTATAAAAGACCACATTATGTCACCCCAATTATGGCAAATCCAAATATACCAGACCAAATCGTTAATATATCTCATTTCAACACCCAAAATTACATTAAAAAAATTTGATCATGCTGAATTTTATCATATCGAATTATTTCACAGCAACCTCTGTGCAATCAAATTCAACCAGACCCAAATATTTTTAACCCAGTTATGTCAGGGAAATTGATGTTTTATTTAGACATTGCGTAATCCCAAATTGTTTTTATATATTTTTTAGTCATACGTATCTCGCAGCCTGATATTTGAACACAATTTGTTCACGGCCCATTTGTAAGAAAATAAAGTCTATACGAAAATCAGGTCTCATTATAGACGATTGTACTTTGACCTAACGAGCTAGTCAGTATAACTGAACGAGAATGTAAGCCCAAGAACTGTATTCATTCATAAAAAATAATGAGTTTATATGTTCAAATTATTTTTTGATATAGTGTACGAGAGAAAATATGGGAAAATAAGAAAAATTAGAAAATGATTGGGATTCAAGTTCAAAATGATTCAAAAACCGAAACGACAAAACTCGTTGGAAATGAACTATCAATCGTAGAGTATATATTGAATATCTGATCAGTGTGATTTAAACGAATAATTCAGAACGAGGACAACATTTGTCCTCAATTCAGACAAGAAAATCTTGCATGTCGCAAGAATTTCAACGGCCGCTCATGTGTGTATCGATATGAATTACACGTGGGGAGGAAATCCCAAGCTCCAAAGGGAATTAAATGCTCGCTTGTTAATCAAATGTCACGAGAAAATTTCAATTGTTCGGAAGTTGAATTAAATAACTTTTGCATTTCATTTAAACATCAATGTGTTTCAAATATAAGTTTGTTTCAGCCAAAAATGAATTTACAGATTTCCAGTGCTAGGTTCTCCGACATCTAGTATAATAGCTTTGAGTACCGGAATAAAAACAGAGCATTATTTACACACAGGGTGAATTTGGAAGCCTAATTTCAAGTGAAGAACAATTCCAGATAAAAATGGATTTTACAGATCGGTCTAAAATGTTTGCCTACTACGATCCCTATCAGATGACGTCCACAAAGTTGAATTGGGTTTCTACCTACATCCACTGAATTATTGATACTATTCGACCATAGTTATTTTTTAACAGGAAAAGCATCCGCCGGAAACCGGTTAGACCTACCACATAAAAATGGAATCCGGCATTTCAGAGTGGACGCATGTCTCAATATATCAAGATAATCGGAACCAGGCTGCACCGGAAAGTGAACTATCCGCCCACGTGCGGACGGAAATCAGGGTCATCCTCCCCACATGCCTTTAATTTCTCACTATAAAAATCGAGGGGAAATATTGGTGAGTATGAGTGTTTCTTGGTGCACTGTGCAGCGAAGTTATAGATTCGGGTGAGTTGTTCTTATATACAAATTGACTTTTATTTCTTCCAGCATGCTTATTTTTGTGATAGTTATGAATGTTTATTTTTTACTAACTATTTTTCACATTTTAGTCGTTACCTGTCTTGTTTCAGGTAAGCGTGATGAACTTTATTTTTCATGTGTACGAAATATTGTAGTTAAAGTTCAGTTTCTCAAAATGTTCTCATTGAGCAATGCATTGCGTTATATTTTATCATGCAAATTGTACAACTGGTGATCTTTTTTTCGGTGGAATATTTCCTTGAACAAGAGTACTGTGATTATGGGTTATTTTCGGTTGTCTGATTTCAAGAAAATTGTGTCTGTATAATTTGGGCTCAACGGATTTGAGATTTTTCCCATTGAAAATAATTCAATTCTTGATGTCTTACTTGAAGCAGCGTTTCTAGAACGCATTATTTTTTAATTGATGGCAGAGAAACTTGAATTGATTTGGTTCTCGTGTAAGTTTGAATCTGAGTTGATTCAAAAAGTTTACTCTTGCATATTGTGTGTGGAAGATACAGTCATTACCATGAGGATATCAGCTAACAACATGGTCTTTATGAGACGACAAATTGCAGAAAGATGTAAAGCAGGTCCTCGAAAAGTAAATCTAAATGAAAAAAGTGTAAAGCTTGTTTTGGAGACTTCAATTTGTGTTTTTTTCCTGTAAATTTGGAAATGTGGAATACTTAGCTACACAGATAAGGCTCAAAATATCTTCCTTGAGAAAATATTTTAAATTCAGATTTACCAAAAACTGATTTAAACTAGTAACGACGGTAAATAATACCTCGTAAAATGAAAACGAATATGTAAAATGATATCAAAGATTGCTTCGTTCAATTATTTATTTTCGCAAACATCATTTATTATTTTTTTCTTGATATTGTTCAAATTCCGAACTTAGCCTTATATTCCCAACACTCTTTGACAAAGGAAAATTTACACTGCAAAGAAGTGATTGAAGTGTTGTAAATAATTTGTTCTATCACTTCTACATTTTTATGTTTAAAAGCATTAGGATTTTAAGAAGATTTGTCTGTTGTTGAACGCAAGAGAGATTATTTCTTTATTTATTATTCTGCTGTTTTTATATTGATTAAAAACTTAAATGTCAACTGATACAGAGAACTGAAATCTGACACGGAATTGACATTCAATTTTAGTGAGAATCAGGAGACAGGTGGAATATTGATATAATCAGGAGACAGGTGGAATATTGATATAATCAGGAGACAGGTGGAATATTGATATAATCAGGAGACAGGTGGAATATTGATATAATCAGGAGACAGGTGGATATTGATATAATCAGGAGACAGGTGGAATATTGATATAATCAGGAGACAGGGGGATTATTGATATAAAGAGCAATAGCGTAGCCAGTAACGAGATCTAACAATTATTGGTACCTCCCGTTTTCTCTACAGACGCAAATATTGAAGCATTTTTCAAGGTAAAATAAAACTTTTAAGACTGGGTCGCAGTATACCTAGGTACGATGATCTTTATGACTGAAATACGAATAAAAAAAATTAGATCAAAAGTGGAAAGAAAATTTCACTAGGAAAAATTGCAAGAAAAAAACGTCCTGGAACTGGTTATATATAAAATAGACAGCTCTTCAGGCATGAGAGAACCAAGGTCACAAAGGGAAACTGAAGGATAGGGTAATGTGTGAAGAGCCGAAAACACGAGAACGAAAGGAACATCCCTAAAGTTTTCCAGTCATGGTTGGTGGGACATCCTTGCAAGTTTGTACTCGTGAATTGTTTTAAATGTGAACGTAACATGAATATGAACGTAATCCCAACTGGAGGATTAGCTCGTCTAAATTTGATTTTCGCGGCAGATAAACTAGATACCGCCACTATGAAGACATCACTGATCTGCCTGTTGCTGCTGGCCGCTGTGGTCTGCGCCGCTCCGAAGACTGGGAAGAGGTTTGGTAAGATGGCTCAGGAGAAGCGTGAGGTGATGGCTAAGAAGATGCACGAGGAGATGGCTGAGAAAAAACGTGAAGAGATATCTGAGGTGGGTGTTGATGATCAAATAAAGGATGTCGCGAGCTGTGTTCAGGGATTTTTCATAATCTCTGTTTCAAAATGGAGAAGGCAAACTATACAATAGTGATACGCCCTGCGCCATGAGGGCGTCAGTTAACAGCGGCGTCAACAGCATACCTTATTTGTACACCGGCTTATAAATAGGGGGATAATATGACGGAAAATCACGTCGATCACATGGCTGATATACATGTGATATGTTTTCATCGCAAACCAACACTCGATTTGACTGTTATGTAAGTTTACCGTGCTGACCCAATAAAGCAATGCAACAGAAAGAGAGTGCCATCAAACATGAAGCTCTTTGAATATTCTTTTCATAGAGCAATACTAGCAAAGTTTGGTCAAATTTATTTGTAATAATTGCGTTCTTCTATTTATACTGAAAACATTTATAAACATTTTTCATCTTCTAGTTTTTTAATTTTCTTATTAAAAATTTTTTCGTAATTTTCCAACACCAAGGCTGCAGCAGCTGACGCAGAGCTGACGGTGGGAGCGGCAGGCGAGGAAGGTGAGCCTGGGTTGATTTTGCACAACTTTCTCTTCCTCATTTTGTCAGTTAAAATTTTTAAAATCGCTTGAATTTTCTTTAGGGGGAAAATACAACATGTGCTATCTGATTTCCTATTCAGCGAATTTCGGGGAACACTGGGTTTTTGTTGTCAGGTTTCCTGTACGTTGAAATTTCTAAAAACATTCACCCCAGTGGTATGTACGAAGAGAATTTTGGCAGTGCAGATAAGCTCTGAGTATTTACTTCTCAACTTATACTAGCAATTAGGAAAACTTAGCGCTAGAATTACAGCAAACAAATCAAAAGAGTGATCACTTGCAAAATTTATCCTCTACAAATTTTGGAAATGATGTATGATTCTTCGGCACTTTGATCAAAACTTCACAATCACCACTGAATATTCTCGACTCATCTTGTAACAAAGAGACTCATAATCAGAAATTTGTTGACTCTATTTATTTATAGACTCATAAGTTGTGTAACTCATGAGTAGGTACCCACAAGCCCTGTGCTCCAGAATTTTGGTTTTTTACACCGGTGGATTTCGGCTGCATCATTTGTGGGAAGTGTTAAGACAACAGTTAATTTCATTCAAGATATTTGTTCTTTTCAACGAGAGTATATAAAAAATTCTAGTCTGAAAATGAATGGTTACTCCAGGTTAGAAAACTACAGTAAGAAATGCATTTATCCTTTTTGCTCTTTTTTTCTTGGTTTACTGAAACTTCCAAGTGTTTGGATTTAATTATCTAGAAGCCTAGATATAACCTTTCCTCGCACCTGAGTACGAAATGACCGTGGCCTCTAATTTATTATGTTAGCCTGATTGTCTACCAAGTCTAGCGACATTTCGACATTTTATTTTGAAATAATTAGAAATATATTATTATTTTTCAGAGGGAAGATTCATTTTTGGCCCAAATTGCTACGGTTCTTGCTACAGCCGATACGGAGAGGTAACGATTCATCTTTGACGGTTGTTCACTCTTTAATTTTACAATTATCATACAGTCGTTCTCTGAGGATTTTACTTACGTTTAACTAACGCTCATACTTGAAATTTCTAAAAACAACTATTAATGTATGAATTAAATCACCTTTGTTTTCTACCTAAAGACCTCGTACTACGGAAATTAAAATTAATAATATAATTTCTGTTCATTTCTCAGCCCTGAATGCTAGATTTTCTGTAAGGTTTGTTAAGCCGCACAGAAGGTCTAGCCTTTTCGTTAAAGTGAGAAATTTTAAAACAAATGCAAAAATGTCTTCAGTAGATTTCCCTCATTTCTATTGTACTCGAATTCCATTAAAAGTTATTGATCACTCTTTCATTTTTTTTAATGTTCAGTGCGCAAAAACGTGCTATCACTGGATGTATTGGGTGAGTTGAACTGTCGATAATAGTTAACGAATCAAATAATACGAGAAATAAAAAATTTCTCTACAAAGGAACGGAGAAAAGGAAAACGTTTTACACATCAATGCACTCATTAAATTAAAAGAAAAAACCTACTTATTAGATTTATTGCTCAATTGAAAGAAGATCATGCTTGAACAAGT
>JACJUY010002245.1:27762-42539 GCA_014220935.1 Platorchestia sp. MABIK | reverse complement strand
AGAGCTTTTTTCATCATTCGTTCAGCTTGGTAAAATAAAAGTTATTCTGAATACCAATTCCATCTCACAGGCTTTGGCTACATTTCCACTTGTGGTACACAGTGAACAGCTTTCATTTTCGGAAGTGTTTCCGTGTAACAAAGAATGCAGTACTCTCTTCACAAGATCAAGCAAGCAAGAGCTTTCCACAAGTGGAAATGTAGCCAAAGCCTGTACAAGTGAACTTATTCATGTATGCTATATTCGTGATAGGACCAGAGCTTTTTTCATCATTCGTTCAGCTTGGTAAAATAAAAGTTATTCTGAATACCAATTCCATCTCACAGGAATAAAAAAACAATGTTTGTGCTACGAAAAGTGGTGCGGGGTGCTGCTAATAGAAATGTTGATGAGTTACAGACACTATTCAAAAAGGAAAGAGAAGGAGGCTAGCACAGGAGCCGAGAGACTATACAGCTTCGTTAACCTTTGAAAAAACAAAACATTCTTAAATATTGACCAACACGTGAATACCTTCAACTTACAGTACCCTGACTTAAATGGCTCTTAGCGCGGCCCGTGTTCGACAATTTGAAATTCCAGTAATTCTTCTACATTGATGGAAGAAGACATCTGTTTGCTATGTCGATATTGCAAGGCACTTTACTCTGAAATATATGAAATAAACTCTGAAATCACTGAGTTGAACTGCTATTTCGAAATACTCTGTTACACTGAGAACAATCTGAGTAATTCAACTACAATGTACAATAGCAGTATAAAAATACACAAAATTTGTACAATGATAGTACTATGATAAGCATACAGTTGGAGTAAAATACACCGGAAACCGACATAAAACGTTTTTCAAATGGAAGAGACATTGGCAAAGCCATTATTGAGTTGACAAATGTTTTAAAAAGAATATGCAACAGAATATATTTCTGCGTTTTAGGCGTTTCAACATAGTCACACCCAAAGAAAAACAGAAGCCCTGCATTCACCGAGATATCATTTATAATGTGAACAACTGGAAGTCGCTTGAATTTACACATTAAAGGGAAATTCCCATTTAGTATGTACCAAAGATTTAGAAATTATGTTACAAGCTAAATTGGAGCTTAAAAAGTGGTGATCTTGAAAAATGTATTTAGTTCAAAAAGAAAGATAAAAGATATTGGTGTTTTTGAATTTTTTTTACAGACCGAAAAACGAATCTCAAAACGAAAAAACGTTTTACTTCGTGATACCGAATTCTATCACGTTGAGAAAGATGTCGCAGAAGTATTCAATAATTACTTTACTTGTTTTAAAAAAATTCGCTTAAAACTTATTCCACTAGCTACTACCGTTACCTTGCAGATTCAAACTGAAACCCTTCCATTTACTTTTCTCTAGAAAACGCTTCAGAGGTTTTCAACTGCATCAATCCAATGAAGAAAATACGCTGAACTTTACATGTTCAAGTAAAGTTCTTCAATTCACGGCTGTTCTAGTGTTTTTTCATTGATGTCGATATCTTGGACAAATATTCATTTTCTTACACCTCTCTTCTTCGTTCATTGAAAGTTAGTAGAGAAATTTTGTTCTTTGTGAGTGATAAAAGAACTGTACATTAATAACCATATTCAAATTTCTACACTGTCTACCTTTAGAATATGTTTCGAAAATATAGTGAGTTATAAAGGATGAATTTATCTAGAATGTATTTATTTATCAATTACTAGCAATTTGGTTTTCGTCCCTGAAAATCGACTACTCACGTCAATTTAAACCATCTATAATTTCTTTATTCTAATTTCAATGAGGGAAATTTGATATTCTGCAGTCTCCTTGATTTTAATTAAGCATTCAGTTGAATAAATGCAACGTATTAATTTATACAAAACTGGTGTGAGAGGTTTTCCATACAAAAAGTTAAAATCTTATCTCTTAAATGTGTAGTAATTTGTATTTCTATTATAAAGCTGCAAAACAATATCCGTGGAGTCCCTCAAGGATCTGTTCTCGGACCTTCTTGATTTCTAATTTCTCACATCATCATCAAGTGCTGTGGCAGAGTTGAAAAATCAAAAATTTCTTTATTACGTTCATCAATGGAAACAAAGATTCATCATCACAGTTTTAAAAAATCGAGATCTATAAAAGGTCATTAGTCACATGAAAATTATTTCTTGGATTGAACTGGATATAAGCAGATCTGCTTAGTGTACAAACTATAAATATACGATTCATGTTATCTTCTAATGATAACTTAAAGAGTTTTTCTCGCTCAGTGTTGAAACAATTCTAAGTAATTAAATAGAAGTTTTTCCCAGAAACATTTAAGCATCAATAATTTAAAAAATTGAGTTTCTAAAGTAGTGATTAAAAAATATCGTTGTTATATGTATATAGTGGAGTAAAAATATGTCATTTTCTCATATATACAAACACAAATAATACCAAAAAATTAGAGTTTTAATTTGAAAAGTATTCATAAAAACTGATGTTGTTTCATTACAGCTCATTAATTCTAGAGCTAAGAATATCTTATTCATGCTTCAGTTCCATGAACGCTTCCAAACCTGAGCTTGTCGAACAAGGCTTGCCAGCTCTGCCCAGCTGTACTGAAATATACTGAACATTCCACCCTAACAAGGAACTTGAATTTTTTATCTGCAGCTCTTAGTCGTATGTACATTCTGACTGTTATGTGTTCCATGTTTCTAATATAGTTCAACTTTTTACCTGTTGAATTAATGGTGTTAGCAAAGCAGTTCGCTTGAAATACTTGGGCGGGTAAAATTATTGACGCTCGGCGATAAAGTTAAATTGAGAGGCATAACTTTTCTCCAAGGGTAACTGCAACAAGCAGCAAGTCATAAGCTGTGTTCAAGTTTTATTGGAAGTTCCACTCTATCACTTTTCGAACAGCAAAATGACAAGAAAAAAATATTCCCTCTAGGACGCAAATTACAAAAATTTAGGTCTGACTCTGGAATGTGTGGAAGACCTGCGATTTACTCTACGTTTGTGTGCACTTTCCATATGATAATCATAAATTTTTTGACGCAGCTAAGTGAGTCCAACTGTCATTCAGAGAATTATTGACTCATCTGGTTGTATCATCTTTGACTTCAAGCTCGATCTATTCAGGAAGTTGAATCAAATGTTCACGTTACAAATGATGAAACTTTTAGAGTTAAATGAATATGAAATCCCGGTAGCCTTGATGATATTCGGTATTTCTTTAATTTATTAAAGTATCATGAGCTTTTCTCCGTAATCAATAGTTATTCTGAGGAAATAAAATAACTACGCTAGTAAAATAATGCGCATTACGTGAAGTTTGAGCGTGTCACACTACTCATGACTCAGAAAAAGCACGGATACAGTCGGGGATACTGCACATTGATAATATACATTGATTTACATTATCAACGTACATCAATGATACTACAGTCATTGACCAGGTACATTCATAACATACGTTTACAGATCCTTTGTGGAATGTTACTGATTTTGTGGGGTGTTTTTGTGACACATTTTTTCCCAGTTTGGTAAAAAACTTGTTGAAGAAATGGTGCTAATTTTGATCTTCTGCTCCAGTACGATGACATGCATCCAGTATGACGTTAAGCAACTGAAATATCCTGATCAAATGTTTGTAGAAATGTCAAATTTTTAAAGTTGGCAAGCACTGTAAATTTGCAAATATCATGAAAACCGCATGCCTGTTATCTTACATAAACCACTTTTTAAAATATGCTCATTCAACATGTTAGTGCAAGAATTTATAAATACTGTATTACGAATGAATCGCCTGATCCTGACTATCCTCCAAAAAAAATTTACAGAAATTTGAAAGTTCTTTTCATGGATGAGTTGGTTTTTCACAGAATATTTTTTACTTGAGGAAAAAACTGTTGACACGCGCGATTCAATTTCCTATCCAAGATATTTTTATTCATTCATCACGAATATTGGCCCGACATTTGCAAACACGACCTTGTGTAGCTCGTTCTTATATATTTTATTAACAACATTACACCTTGAACAAAAACTCGTATAGCAGAGTACAATCGTGCACAGACAAACTAAAAAATTCATTTTTTCTTAAGTACCATTTATAGCGGAAGAACCAATTACCATCTATTGCCAAAAAATCCAATCTTCCACAGGAAGCTCACAACAAATTATCATGAATAAATACTTTTTAAAATATCAAGAACCTCATATATCATTCTTCAACACTTAGGTTGCAGTTGCGCCTTCACGTACTTCAGAAGATCATCATTTTTAAAGCGTAGTTCTTCTGTTCATCAGAAATCCTCGGACAGAGTTTAGTAACCATCACAGTCTTTCAGAAGCACGTGTTTTCAGTAATTTTATTTATTCTTACAACAACTGTGCACGAATTTTCATTATGTTTCGTGAGGTACGTAGAATCGGACATGCTTCAAATATTAATTTTGTGAGTGACGTAGTTGATCTGTCCACAGCTGTAGAACAATACTCGACTCTGATATCAATGGAATTTCCAAGTTTCTATTCTGATTCCGAATCGAGGCTTGTCGGGCAAAGGTTTCTTTCAGAATGAATTGCTGTTGAATGATTGAACCAGTTAATCAATCAAAAAAGAGATTACGTCTCTTTGTATCCACAGTTGACTTTTAACCAGCTTTATCCTCCCTAACAGGAAAGCGTAGAAGTTAAAACGCATATAATCTTCACTAGTTTTCCAGAAGAAAACTCTGTCTCATTAGAATCCACACCAAGTTTAAGAATCCACAGCGAGCTCAGATTTTTGATTATTTCACAATGAGGAAGGTCTTGAAAAATTTGGCGGCCATTGTTCAAATTGTATTTTTTCATATTTTAATGCACTAGTGTCAACTGTTGTATAGAATTTTAAAAATTACTCTTCAGACAATGAAATGCTGAGCGCTAGAAAATGTTGTACCTTTGCTTCAGGAAATCATTCAAATAAGAAGAAGGTGAACAAAGACGGAGGCTTACAAGTTCCATTGCTTATGAGGGAAGAATTTTGAGTTGTGGCTCAACCTGCGCTAGTGAATCAACGATACTCAACTTGCAACGAACTTTCAGACATATTTGTCACAAACGGATCGAACGCAATTATATAAAACACAAACGTATAAGGGCCTATTATTTTACTTTTAGTTACATCATACTCTTTTATAAGAGAATCGATCAATGGAGACACAATAGTATTAGACCTACTTGTAATGTGTACAATTGTGGTCAACCGATTAAACTCGACACTAGTAGGGAAGACTATACCTTCTCAGACTGAGTTATTAGAGGGGAATTTTTTGGACCTAGTTGTATTAAAGTTCAATTACATTACAGATCCAATTATTTGCAGTAAACATATGCTTTATTCAAACATCTGACTAAAGTCAACGTGGGGAAGTGCAATGTGGACATACCTTATACGGATGCCCCAAAAATATTCAAAACTGGGATTTCTCAATTGCTAATGATTATTGAGGGTGAGGTTGATGTAAAAGAATAGAAAAACAATGGGATGCATTCGTTGGTGACAATTTTTAATTTAAAAATCCCAAGAACAATAACATTATCTCAGTATTCGTCGTAAACGAGGCTACGATTTTTGGAATTTCATCTGAGCATCAACCCAATGTTTTCAACGACAGTTTTCTGAACAAGGAATACATCTGTTCTAAGTTCAGGAATGGTAAATTGACACACTTTGAATATTTTTTTGTCGAGTGTCCTTTTGTTTTGAAAATATATACCAAGAGCGCTTGCTTTTTGCTTTGAATATTCAGTCATGAACAGCCTTGAACAACCTTTGTTCGGAAAAAATCCAGAGTTTTTGTGAAAAATTCTTAACTTATTAAGAGATTTCCTATCAATTTATTCTCGTAACGATAAAATGAAATGATCTCGAACTTCTCTTTCGGCCCGACAAATATAGAGAGACACCGAGAGAACGCACAAAATGTATTTAGTTTATATTTTAGTTAGAAATGAACACTTCTAATTCATACTTCTATTTAACAAAACACCCTGATTTGTTTTCGAATATTTAATTCCATGCAAATTGCTTACAGGAACCAAGAAATTTCAAAAATGTCCTTCAAAATGAAGGCAGCCATCTCTTTGTGTATGCTCTGATCGTAGTGGTGTAGAGACCTTCAAAGGTTACTGACATCAACAGAGCACCTGTTTTGGGGCTGCACATGTGTATGTGTGTGAGTATGCGTATGAGTGAGTGTGTATGAGTGAGTGCATGTTGATGTACATCACATATGCGAAAAGAAATCATATATGCCGATTTATAGCGTTTCGTTTGAATGATACAACATCGGGTGTTTTGTGTATCTATGGCATGTACAGATGGAATTCAAACGTGCTGAAGTGAAGCATGTGTGCTCAAGGAAATCACTAATGCAAATCACTCGCACTAATGTAAATGAAACATGCGAATGCTAATCATAATTGTTTTTTTAGTCTAGCTCTTTTTATGAAACACTTGTCCTTGGTCTTTCAAGTTCTTCTTTATGAATCGATTAGAGAAATAGTGTGAATATAATGTATGGAGAGGAATTGGAAGTGAATGGATATAGAGACCAAAATTTGAATTTCAAAGAAATGCCGCTTGTCTAATTCTAGAGTTTCGATCGTTGATAGCGACTTATTGGACAGAAATACAAAGTACCAATATAATGGATACACATCAATCCAAAATATTGATGGACTGATGAACTTAAAATGAAGGACTTAAAATAAGAACGGAAATACTTCAATGCAGGTGTGGTTGAGCATGGCCATTTTTATCTTGCAGTGCACACAGAATGTGACATCCCTAAACTTAAATATGCGTTGAAGAGTCCTTAGACTTTATTGTGCAGGAAATAGCTTTGCTGTGCAAGGCCAAAAGAAGAGAATGAAAAGCGAGTTATAGCAGTACAATACCTAAGACCAGTAGTTTTCGTTTCCGCTAACTGTAAATCCAGCTGGCCTCGTGCGTGACCTCTATTAAAACCTGATTTTCCGGACCAGTCCAGAATGTTTGATCTGTTCATACTTTCATATGATTTTCTGACATAAAAATACGTACATTTTTTCTTTGTCCCACGACCGGATGGACATTCGGCCATTGATGTTTTTGAGAGATAATGCATTCGTCAGAAGCCGCATGGTGAATTACCTCTTGCATGATCACGCCTTTCATACAACGACACAATCTGTCAACTTACATCAATGCGGACGTCTGCAGGTGTCATACGAATATTGGACCATCCACCCACGTGCTCGGAATCTTCCATTATAAAAGTTGGATGAAAATCTCCGACAGTCTGAGGCGTTCTTTACTGCAGTGTGCAACGAAGTTTTTACTCCGGTGAGTCGTGTTTAATTTTGGGTTCACTTGATATTTTCTTATTTTTCTTTTCTCAAGCCCAGAGTGATTGTCTACTTTTGCCGTCCATGTTATTCCCAAATGATGCATCCATTATTGTTATTTAAACATGGTTTCCGAGTAAGATTTGCTTGTGTATTTCAAATAAACTAGTATTTTCCAATTTTTTTATTTAAATCGTTCACTAGAAGACGCTCTTGTCGGGTATAAAAAGACAGCATGTGTACCAAGATAATTTTTCTTATTTTTTGAAGAAGATTCGTTTTTCTTGATTCTTTTAATTAAAATTATTGCTTTAGAATTAATCGTTCTGTGAGTAGTGCTATGTTTCAAAATGCGTAGTTGTAAAATGTGCAGCTGAAATGCACGAAGTTTTCCTATGTGACTGATCAAATATAGCCACTCGTTAAATGTTTACATCGGTTGTCTTTGGCCGTTAAATGTTTTTGCTTACTAAAGTGAAACGCAAAATATCGTCATCCTGAAGACTGAAAGATTTTTAACACAAAATTACAATCCGAAGAAAAACAAGGCGTGCACGAAAAACACTAAAACATTAACACGCATTTTCCCTATCCGACATAATTACGAATGCGTTTTATTTGAGCGTACTCTTTTTTTCGCTGCAGGTCAACTACATACCAAAAAGATGAAGACATCGCTGATCTGCCTGCTGCTGCTGGCCGCCGTGGCCTGCGCCGCCCCACAGGCTGGGGAGGTGCCTGAAGAGATGCCGATAGAGGCACTAGGCGAGGTTGCTGAGGGAGCTGAGGTGGGTTGTGGTGAGGCTTAAACATGTTTTCTTGCGTTACAACCCATCGATTGGTCGTGCTTAAGTTCTCCGTGCTGCGAAACTGCTTATCGATAAGAGGTTCGCAAAATTTCAACATTCTTTTAAAATATCTGATATTCAATAGACCTAGCAAATGCTTGGTATTGATAAAACTGCTAACAACTTTTGATTTGAAATTTGAGTTAATTTTAAATCATTCGTGGTGAACGTGTTGAAAGGATGAGTAGAGAGATTTGGCGCTTCAAACTCTGCGTTTTGAAACGGAGTTTGACATTTAATAGCATTGCCTCGAGAAGGAAGTGACTATCTGTCGTTTCTAAAGAATAAATCTTACTTTTGCGTACCGGACATGCATTGTACAAAGATATGATGAGAGGATGTATTTTACGTATTTTGCAATTAATTTCTTACACAAAAATGAGGCATGCAACTTACATCGCTTTCAAATTCCAGTTTTTAATCACATAACCTGAATATGAATTTGAATTTAGCTTTTCATGACCGAGAATCCACTACTTATGTAAACTAGTTCGGACATTACAAATTTCATTCCAGTAGGAAGTTATTCTTTTACCGGTCAACATTAATTAAAAGGGAATATTATTATTTAGTTTTTAATATATATATTGTAATACATATCATTGCAATCATTTTAACTACCATAAATGAAATTCATAAAATCATTATTGGTTGATCCAATTTTGATATCATGATGTTTTGATTGAATTAGACTTGTGAAATCGTCACTTCTGGTATGGAGACAAAAAAGCATAATTTCTGACTGCTTCCTCGTAACATAACTCTCGACCCTACAAAGGCGCCCTAGCACAGCTCGGTGAAGATGCATGGATGCTATGGCTCTCCTTTGTCTTGAAAGTCGTACTTGGAATGGAAAATGTCCAGTTCTGAGTAACTAAAACAAAACATAAATACATTGAAGTTCATTAGAAAATCCTTTTGTCTGTATCTTTGAATGAACAATAATATTTATAAATATATATATATAGATAAATGTATACTGTACATGTGTATATATATATATATATATAGTGCTCTCTCATTCCTCTTTTCTTAGCAAAACCTGCTGCGTGACTTATACAATAAAACGTGCATTTAATAAAACTCAGAAGTGGAATAAGACGAGTATTTTCATTTCGAGATTCGAGCTGGAAAAATAACACTAAATTTAGAGTGATTTCTTTGAGCATTCAGTTTCCTGGAACAGACTGCAATAGTATGTCAGTCCAATGGTACATATTATTATACATGTCCTCACTGTGAAGAATTCGTCGGAATATTTCTAACATATATTTACACAATGTGTTGCTCCACACTGTATCATCTGAGGGGAAGTTGAGTTTTCTGGCAGCTTTTTGAAAGAAGTCAATATTTTGCTTGCTAGCTAAAAATAATTTTTCTCGAAAGGAAATTTGTGATGAATAATTTAATTTTCGAATTCTAAACATTTTCTGGTGGTTTATTGTAATCACAAATATTTTGCTTGTTAGTTACGAACATTTTTTTCTAGAAAAACTTTTAAGGAGAATAAGTTTAATTTTCGATTTCAAAATTGTTCAGGTAATTTGTTGCAATATCATTTTTTTTGCTTACAAGCTAAGAACATTTTTCCTAAAAACTCACCTTCATACAAATTAATTTTGAAATTACATAGTTAATTGCACAATTTTTAAAGAAAAAATTAATTTTGGGATTCTATTTTCTGGTAGTTTATTGAAATAACAAATATTTTGCATAAGAGTAGTGAAAATTTTTTCCCTTAAGAAACTTTTAATACAAAAATTAATTTTAAATTTGCCAGGACGCGGCAGGAGTTGAAACAGCGCTGGAGGGAGAGGGCGGCAAACGAGGTGCGTGTGGATTGATTTTTCCTTTATTTTAATCCATTTATAATTTGTTGTTCAACACATTTTCTTTTCAATCATCTTTATCATTTCAAAATAGGAGAAACAATGAGGGTAATTGTACATAACATGGTAGCATTTCAGCACAACATTGTACATTTATATTTTTTACTTCGTTTTCGGGTACGATGACTTTGTCAGAACGTTCGCTGCAGCTGCTTACGAAAAACGTTTCCGTTTTTGAATGATTCAAATCAAGATAATTTAAATTATTAAAACTTGAATAAATTAAATCAACATGATAGAAATTATTAAAACTTGAATAAATTAAATCAACATGATATAAATTATTAAAACTTGAACAATTTGAATCAAAATAAAGTAAATTATTGAAAACTTGAATAATTGAAATCAAGATAATATAAATTATTAAAAACGTAAATAATTTAAATCAAGACAGTATAAATTATTGAAAACTTTAATAAATTACATCAAGAAAGTAAAATTAAATGGAAACGACATGTGCATTTCAGGAACACTTGTCAAATAAATATGAGTCTTTCGACTTGTCTTTTCATGGGATGAGACTGGTCTGTCAGGTTTGTTTCATAGAGGTTGTGAGCATGTTGTGTAAGCAAGTTGGTAGTATGTTATGTAAGCATGGTATGAGCATATTATGGCCGCACGCGCAAATCCTAGATTTTGAAAAACAGTTTTACAAAAATATCTTTTGCATATTTCACGCCACCGAGTACGCAAAATCTGCATTGCGTTCAAATAGTGTTGAGTTTTTTCAATTCACTTCTGTAAAGACTCTGCCATTTATCGTTCAATGTCAGTAGCAATCGTTCTTAATATGTCATTTATTTTCATGATTCATCATTAACAAACCTACGCATTCAACATTTTTAATATGTTATTTCATCAATCGTCATTAGGTAACTAATTTGTCACACTGGTACAGCACAGGAGTGGGTTATACTAATTTAAGTTTCAGTGAATGATTTTAACGTACGATGGGAAATCTTAATGTTCTGCGATAGGTGAAACATAGAATGAAATCTTGTCTGTGAAAACGACTTTCGATTGCCCAATGAAAACGGCCTAAATTGGCTTTCTGCTTTTAGTTTCTTTCGCTGCAAAAACGAAACAACTTCTCATTGAAACTGTGGCTCTGGACTAAATATCTAAATAAACATCGCGACTAGAAAGAGCAAAGATAAAAATAACATACAACGGAACCAAAAATTTGAAACTGTTTTAACTGAAGGTTTTAAATTTAAAAAAAATATTTTATGACGGTAAAAATAGCAGCTTTTGCAGAGTCTTCAACAATTTTCATGCAGGCCATTCACAATTGAATAATTATAATAATAATGAACAGAAGCTGCGGCAGTCTCACTGTGTCTCCTGGGATGTCGAATTGAACAGCTGTGACAGCTGGTAACCAAAAAAGCAGGGGGCAAGTTAAAAAAGAAATTATTTCAGCGAATATATAAATTAATAAAACTCCTTAATAAACTTGCAAGGTGAACAGCATTATTTTGACCATTGCAATTACTCTACAGAATAAGGAAATTATTGTTCTTATTTAAAGAATTTTTTCATGACAGATAAACATTTTTTTGAAACGATTCCAAAATATGTAGTTTGCTAAGAATTTGATTGAGGTTTGTTCGAATTCCAGCTATTAAAAATATCTTCTTTCCTTGACACGCATCTTCCGGAAATAAAATGGTTATTCCTCACTAAATAATGAAGAGCAGAGACGTACGTATACATCATTGGAACTTGAAATTTTGCCGTTTACATCACATGTCAATTATGTGAAATGAAATGAAACATCGCTGGACGTCTATCTTGCAGAGGCGAGAATTGGCTTCGGCTACTCCTACTGCTACGGACCCTGCGGAGGGGTGAGAAAAGAATTATCCTTACTCTTCTCAACGGCATGTACAAATCAATCAATTCATTTGTCACTCTCAAAGTGATTTTTGTCCGCAAAATTTGGGCACAAAGTAAAATTGAATTGCAATTGGTAAGTTATTTAGATTTCCCTGTGAGCTTTATTTTCAGCCATGCTTTTTACGTCTATTTGAATGGTTAGACCTAGGTTCACCCGACGAGTTTTTTTAAAAAATGGATGACATGCTTTCCAAATGTAGGCTTCAAGAATTTTCTATTGAACTTTGCTTTACAATTCAGCTAATTTTTTTTAGATAATCAAAATATTTCTTCAAATTTTGGCAACCATCTTCTACATATTAGTTAAGACACAAGGATCAGAAAAATAACGAACGCGAAATTTGATATCACTTATCAAATTGACATCCTATGATGTTTTTCGCTCGCACTCTGTTTTATTCTCCGAAGATTAAACTAAGACTAATTAACAATCGCGTCTGAGAACAGCTACAATAGTTTTTTTCACAGTCACAGTATTCGATACCACTCACCTTTTCTTGAATAGATAATATTTCTTTAATTTTCTCAGGTTGTTGACGCAGTTTTTTCTATTTACAGTACGGCTGCTTTTTTGATGGGTGCTACTCTCCCTACGACGTCATTTTCTACAGCGGCTATTGCGTGTGCTGCAGGGTACGCAGCGTGTACCAATGTTACTAGCTCTTCTGAGCACGTGACTGGGATGCAGGGCTGTGGATTGGATAGACATTCTTGGACGTGACTGAGAAGCGTCTTTTGATTGGATGGATATTCTTGGAACCTACGACCGTTTAGATTATAATATGTACAACGATTGCTTTGATCATATAATTGGAACTACTGCCTGCTGATGGAATGATTGGGATCATTATTTTAGTTAAGAACATTGCTGTATCTTGACGATGCCTTATTAAATAAAATTGTTAAATTCACTCACCTCTGGTTGTCTTTGCCTATTCTCCTTCCGTTAATTTTCAAGTGCAAGCTGATGATCAAACGTCTTGAATCGAGTACCAAGTCTCCGAACACTGAATCCAATTAGCTCCTATCATAACTTTTCAAACGCTACAAAATGATGTCACTTGACGAACCTGAAGATTTTTAGTCCAAAATGCACACAAAATTATATATCGCTTGTGCAAATATAACGCATGTTAAATCTAAGACTGAGTTATTATAACCTCAAGCTATTAAGCGAAGAATGATTGACTTGCTTGTGAGTACCATGTCATGAGATTAAATTTCCACGTAGATCCGCAAATAATTGTTATAAAGCGATGATTCAGCATATATATTGCACACTTTTAAACCTTGTATTCGTAAATCTGGCATTCAAGCTTCCTAGATTTTTTGCAATGAATAACGAAGTGCCGCTGGGGTCATCAGTTCTCCGAGCCCTTCGAGTGAAAAACAGGGATTAATATTTCCACGTTTAATTGCGCAACTAGTAAGTGAAGAAGACAAAACTTTGTTCCGTCCTCATGGCTTCGAATTAAAATGACCAATATCCCATTGACAGCGCTTAGTGGGACCTGAAATTTCATTCTTTTAGTACGGGAAATCCGAATGCATCCTTCAACTTCAAACTTACTGCATCGATATTGATACAATAATTAATGCAAGGGTAATATATTTATTACCCATGTATATTTTTTATTCATTGATAAACCATAAGTATGCAAATTGTTACAAGTTTCGTGTGAGGATATACTTAGTATGCAAGTTATACATGAGAATATTCTTAATATACAAGTAATACATGAGAATATACGTAATTTATAAGTTGTATGCATTACTTAGTATCTACAATATTAACGTTTGGAACCAAATGATTTACGAGGCTTCTTTAGCAACTTGTCAGAAGGTGATGACTTTCTTGCAGTGAATCACGGTAAATGAATTACTGTATTGACGCTGAGTTTACAAGTTGACTACGTTTGCGCGGTTGCTACGGTCTCTTAGGTTAAATT
Organism: Platorchestia sp. MABIK; assembly: GCA_014220935.1. Classification (NCBI taxonomy): domain Eukaryota; kingdom Metazoa; phylum Arthropoda; class Malacostraca; order Amphipoda; family Talitridae; genus Platorchestia; species Platorchestia sp. MABIK. Next base: position 28,598 of record JACJUY010002245.1, on the reverse strand, counting down.
GAAGCTAACGAAAATGAAAAATAGACATAACAGCTGCGATATATAATTGAAGGATATTATCTAACCTAGTTCGCTGAAATCTATTTCAAAAATGGTAATGAAACAAGTGAAATACTTATACACGTACATAGATGAGGAATATGCCTTTTGGCACATGCTCGAATTTGTACCACTGCGTTGTGAACATATTAAAAATGAATAACCTCAGATCATTTCCATTAGGTTGACCAGTAACACATGCCTGCAAGCATGCTAATAATCTTATTATTTCTTCAAACGCTCACATTTTCTCATCCCAAAAGGATAAATGGAACTGAAGTTGAGAGAATTCCCGAACATCCCGAACTTCATTATTTTCTTGGTGAAGAGCGCTGTGAACATTTCGGTCTACTACGTTTTTTAATTTACCATTCGATGTCTACTATGTAATCATTCCTGATAGTGAATAGAAACTTTGTTGTCACCCACTAAACTTGACGACAAAATACTGTTTGACAAGAAGTATGGGATGAAACAGAGCGTGTACTTAACACCGAATCCTGGAAAAACTAACCATGCACTCTTGAAGTGATGACATGTAAGTTAGATGATAGTGAAGAGTGTACAAGCCTAATCAGATCTATTGATTTCCATGGTATTGATTTTTTTATATTTAGCGCCCAAGCGCCAAAAGCTCATGAATATCCAATAAGCAACTTGGAATGAATGCTTAATAAAATAAAATCCTGTAATATAAGAATGCTTAATAAAATAAAATCCTGTAATATAAGAATGCTTAATAAAATAAAATCCTGTAATATAAGAATGCTTAATAAAATAAAATCCTGTAATATAAG